>UELU01102059.1:0-23799 GCA_900490025.1 Megastigmus dorsalis | reverse complement strand
AAATCGGTCAGTTGTTACAAAACGATTATCCACACGGCCAAAACAAAATATTCCCATTATCCTCGCACTCGTCAGCTATGAACAAAAGAAGGATCAACAAAAAACATCATGACGTATATAAGAATCTCCCGCGCTCTCAAATACACATTCCATTTTCGCATCACTGCATCAACATTTATCATTAATCGCGCGCAACTAATAACAGCGCATCCCAGAATAATACGCGCGACGCGAGCGAGCGATTTAACGAGGCGCTATAATAGGATATTAAACTCGGGCATGAGAGCTGAAAGGAGGCGCTAACTCGCGAAAGCCTTTTCCTGCACCTACGACGAGGTGGAGGGCGACAACGTCATCCGGGTCTGAGGAAAAACCAGCGGTTCCGCCTTCCTCTCTCTCTCTCTCTCCCTCTCCCTTATACACGGGCGCGCATCTTCGTCGCAGTCGTTAGCGACGCCTTGTGTTCCAGCGGCTTTCCAGCGCGTGCATCTCTTGCTAATTACGATATGCGTCATTATCTGTTATAATTATGTATTAAGTTCATTTCTAATTAATCACTCGCACGCCCGACGCGTCTACATCTCCGCATTCCTGCGTGCGCGCGAAACGAGCGTTCACATTTTGCTACTTATTTTGTTACCGTGGACTTGATTGCGTCTGTAAGATTCGAGAGTTGGCGATTTTCTGATAGTTTTTCCAGATTACGGATTAACGAATTGGCATTAATTTCCATGCGATGTTTTGATTGAAAATGTAATTGAGGTCTATTTGTTTATCATTATAATAAAGGGATCGATAATAATCATAGCAATTTGTTATTAATTTTCATTTATTTCTCGAAGCTCGAGGCGCCGAGCGACTTTTTATCTAAACCTCGCGAAACAAAAATGAATCGGAGCGGCGACTAATCGGAGTCCTTTGAGCTCCGCCGCCGCGACTTTCCCATTCCACAAGGGAACTATTAAAAAGCACGAGCGTCCGGTATACGAGACAGTCATTTTCCTAAACTCGATCCGTTAAGACTCATTCCGCGACGCGTGAACTCCGGGGTTCTCCGTGGGCGACCCGAAAGTTACCCGACTGACGTACACGATAGATACGCTTTTACATTCTATAGACTCGAAAGTGCTCTATTAATTAATTTAGTAAAATTAATTGAAGTTTTATTTTATTTTTTCTATCTCCTATATCCCTTCTACCCCTCAGTTAGCATTTAACGGCATTGTCAAGTAAATAAGTAATTACACCAGTAATAATAGAAGATATTTTATGTTAAAGTTGAGTATTATGGTTGAAGGACAACGTTATCCTTATACACACGATTTTAAAAATGATCGATATTAAGTTTTAAATATCTAAATACAAAGAGGGGGAAGCACTAGAAAAAGTGTTATACTTAAAGGACAAACGCCGATAAGAACGACAATTTAGTCGTCATACGTCGTCATAAGAAGACCAATAAATGACTCGTAATCGCGATCGTGAAGTTATTTAATTTTTTTTTTAAATTTATATAATTCTATATAATTAACTAGGTTCAATATGCTAAATTGCACATGTATTTGCGTAATACAACCTAAGCTTACGAAATAAATTATATTTTCCAGCAGTTACTATAACCACAGTTATGCGCAAAAGCTTGTATATGCAATAGACTTAAAAAAGTCCAAAAGTCACGGTATGCGATATTACTGACGCCTGTATACCACATTGACCATAGCAGCAACAAACTAAAGGGGATCAGAACGATACGATAATCCAATAACCCACCGAACATCATGGTGTCGCAAAGTACTGCACTTCGAAAGTAAAATCCAGAACGCGTGTAGGGCGCGAGATGTCAATATCGCATTAGGTGCATGTTTCGTACATAGAAAGTGTCGGGCGTTTAGGTCATATGGAGAGAAATCGTGAGTGAGAGAGAGAGGCCAGCAAAATGACAAGAACCCACCTCGCGAGATCGATTATCGCGATTTATGCCCTGGGGGCCTATAGGCCTCGCTCTGCATTAACGAGATTCGAATAAATCATGCCATTTTGCTGGGACGGCAAACGCATTCGCTCGCCGCCCCTCGCCGCTGCCCTGAGTTGAATATTCGCCCCGCCAAACCGCGGAATTATATATCGCTTGTCGCGTGCCCTCGCCTGTACATCGAATTCTCTATCCCTCTCGCACATTCACGCGCATTCGTACACTGTATGGCCTGTAGCGGCTTTTTGAGCACCAGTACAAAAGCGCAAGCACCAGAGGGTTCGGTATAAATAGCCGACGGCGCTTCAAAGACGGATTTATGAGTGCATAATTCAGAGTGTATCAAAGTCCACGGATTCGGGGGTTGCAGCCCAGAGAGAGAGAGACAGAGAGAGAGAGTGAGGTGGCAAAGTTGTAAAACACACGCACGCCCGGACCGCTTTACTTTTTCGCTGATGCAACGTATGCGCGGGGTGTTTTTCTTCCCGCCGTATATTATACTCGTCCAAGTGGACGATATACGTTTTCTTTTTTTTTTTTAGTGCTGCCATGAAGTGGGGCTGTACGAACGATGAAAGGTAACTTATATGCGGGACTTAAAATGCGTACGAGGAGAAAATGATGCGCGAGATTTTAACATCGAGGGAGGGATTCTTCACGGCTGAAAAGAAAGGACTTTGTCTTTGAAGACTGTTCAGCTTGTATTTGGTTTGAATGTCATTCGTGTGATGATTATATGTGTGCGTGGGACTGGAAGTGATGGAAACGATGGATACTCGATAAGTTTGCTTTGATCTCGGTAGTATTGGACACGAGATGCGAATTATATTAGATATATAAATATCGTTCTTGTTACCTATTGAAAATATTATAAATATGTATAATTATCTAATTTACTTACTCGATTAAAGCTGATAGATTTAAAAAATGTAAATTGAATTCGCATATAGATAAGTAGTCTAGTTACGAAAAAAAAATCCGACATGTAGGTATGCAAATAAACATCAAAGCCAATTTCACGCTCTTTTGTTTTAAATTTAATATTCATAAGATGTTAATGAGATAATTTATGTGCAATGCAAATTATTATAGATATTCTGAATAATGTTTTCTGCGAGAGAAAAGAGGTTGAAAAATGACGAATTAATTATGGATGCGTGCATTTTTTCATAATGATCATGCCGGAGGTTTCTTATCTTGATTTCGAAGTAAAAATACTGCCGACATTGTAAATTTCATAATTAGTAACGATATAATAACCATTGTTACAAGAAAGAAAAAGAAACTCCATCGACATATTTTACATTATTACGTTGTCATTGAAAGGAATGTAGGTTACAAGTATATTTTCAAAGAAGACATCGTTGAATAATTTCTCATTTACGTTGCGGAACAAGGATTTTGAAATTAAGTACTACATGCTTAAGTTTAGATGAATTAATTACTATCTACATATTTATCGGTAAATTCAAACAGTTGATTTAGTTGATGAGTTGATAAATATAGCAATTCTCCAAAAAATTAACATTTCTCGAATTCTTGAGAAAAGGGGTTCCAAATTTTTTGTCGAGATACACTTTCCGTAATTGATTATTCTCGTTTAACATGCAATACAGTATTCGGAAAAAATAGTCTGTAAGAAAAATAAGTCTCGTGATACACTTTTAGGACTATTTTAAGAATTACTCCATTAACGCACTAATACACATATTTTGACTTCTCAACTTTTGACTCAATAACTTTTTATTAAAAGTCTTAAAAAATTCCAAATTGAGAATTTTCGATAGTTTCAGGTTAAGTCACTCAAATGTCGTCATCCAAATTACTCTAGCGGTCGATTTGAAAAAATTTAAGCATATTATACAAAAAAATGATTTTCTGAGCTATTTTTTAAAAAGTTCGATATTTTGAGTTCGAGAAAATTTTTCTAAATGGCCATACATGTGATAAAACAGTACTATATTTTCTACTCTTTTAAACCTCGTTGAAATTTTTGAAATCCATTTATCAGGAGCCGAGATTTGCACTTCAAAATAGTGCTTTATCAAACAGCTAAAACTCTTGCGATTTCTTGCACTCGCAGTTTTTCGAAATGTTTCAAAATTTTTTTACTAAATTTAGTAATTCTTTTAATCATATTATCTTTTAAGCTTTTTTATTTTTCATTCGCCATTTCCGAGATTTCGCAGTTTGAAAACAAAAACTTTTTTTAGGAGATTTTCATATACTCACACTATAATTTATCGAATTTGCGAGTTTAATATTACCAATAACGTGATCAAGCTTTATCGGTTGTCGAAGAACAATGAAAATTGCAATTTAGAACTTAGTTTACTGCGAGGTTTTGATGGTTTGTGATAATATATCTTCTCTTCAGACTTATTCCGTACTTAGTTACATATTAAGTTACATAAGGTCGCTATTGCACTTTATTTTATTACATCACTGAGGGTCTTTTCCCGAACCTCGTGAATATATATTGCATAATCAGTGGAAATGGTAAGATTATTATAAAAATTTTTGCACATTTTCAAAATCTACGAGTGCGAGGAATTGCGGATGTTTTAGCTGTTTTAGTACGTGAAAACCTCTTTCACAATTTAATTTCAAGAATTCGTTTCAGTCGTGTCAAATCTTTTGATCTCTTCTTGAAGATTTATGAACATTTAGAGCGAATGCAAACGTAACTAGAATTGATTCTGCGGAGATTCAATGTTCCCCCTCCTCAAATATTCAGTTAGAGTTTAAGAGTACATGAATTTAAAAAGAAACTTTGAGCCCCCCGGGGAATTATATCTACATACATGAAATAGTAGGAAAGCTGCACGTCTGGCTCAAGTTGACAGTTTCTACTCCTTAAAAGTACGGCTGGCTATATACACCATTTCATCATGCCAAGCGAATTGGATTCTCCCCTCAACTTTTCTTACGAATATAAGGAAAAGATGAAAACTGCATGCCAGATTTTTTGTATCCAATAACACAAGAGTCCACATAGAAAATTCCAAACTATGTATGAAACCGAACGATCCATTCGCACATATTGCACTTAATCTCTAAGATTTAAAAAGAAAAGTGCCCATTCTACACATCTAATGTCATGCCAAACGCCTCGTGCAATTAAAGCGTGCACAGAAGGGAGAAAACGTAAAATTACTACCAGGTATCATGCAGTCGTCGCGCAAGGAACACGGGAAAAAAAAGAAAAATAAACGAGATCACCAAGGGAGCCGGCCTCTACGGACCACGTGCGTATACGGCAGAAGCGCTCGGATCGCAATAGTACATATATATATATATAGGCTAGAGTACAGAGTCCCCATATAGTCAGGGCGAGAGTATAATACACTTGCAGCAGCAGTACGGCACAGGAGCGGGCCTTGGCCACGAGATCGCGCTGTCGTCCTCCACCACCACCACCACCACTACCAACCACCAACCACCACCTTTCGGCACAAAATGGCGCTCCTCACTCGGCTGGGCAACACTGCAGGCCTCCTCCCTCTCGCACTCTCTTTGCAGGCAGACACCACGTGCTCGGTGCTTCCTTCCTCTCTCTCTCTCTCTCTCTCTCTCTCTCGATCTCTCCCTGTGTACAGGAGTCTAAGCAGTCCCAGCGTGAACGCACTTTCGGGACTTCTGGCTCTCGGTGAACACACTTTACTCTCTCTCTCTCTCTCTCTCTCTCTGGGCCACGAGCAACTTTGGCCGACGCCGCTGCCGCTGCTGATATTCCTCTGGGTTCCGCTATCGAGCTACTCTCTCTAGCCGCGCTCGCCTCGCAAACACACACACGCAAATAGCCACCCCGGCTCGATCTCCTCTCTCTCTCTCTCTCTCTTTCGCTCTCCGCTTCCACCCCCTACCGCCACTTGCAGCCCACCCTCTTTCGATATTCGGCATGTATATGCTATCGCTTGCTCTCTCTCTCTCTCTCTCTCTCCTCTTTTTCTAATGGATGCATGTGTGGGTGCATCCGTCTCTGTCTTGGTGTTCCGTGCCGCTGCCGCTGCCGCTGCCGCTGCCGCTGCTGGTGCTGCTGGTGCTGGTGGCCGGCGGCGCGCGCTGCGCGACCCTCCGATATTGATTTTCTCCGGAGAAAACAGAGAGCCTCGCTCTCTCTCTCTCTCTCTCTCTCTGCACGCGCTGATATATGCCGCAGCAGCTGCAGCACTGGCATACACAGCTTCTCTCCCTCGCTCTTTTGCTCCTGAATGGAGAATGCCAGTATATAGGCGCGCCTGTGTATGCTGTTTGTGTGTACAGGGAGATGCGTGCACTATGCGGCGGTGGTGGTGGTGGTGATGGTGGTCTTTGCGAGTCTCGGAGGGTTTCAATCTATGTATAGGAAGAGAGAGAGAGAGAGAGAGAGAGAGAGAGAGAGAGTCCGAACGTCGGTTAATGAATTGTCGGCCCTTTAACGGATCGTGTCCGTTCCGTGAGGTCCTTTATATAGGAAATCAGTTGATTTATGGACGATCATTGAACTGCGAGGGCCGACGAGCAGCAGCGCCGAGGCCGCCGCCGATGCCACCGCCGTGTATTCGTCGCCTCTCGCTTTCTCTGATGCTTCCTGCGCGAATGGAGACACGACCTCCAGTGTGTATGCGTGTGCGTGTTTGCCACATGTTTTTTTTCCTCTTTCGCCTTTTTAAGCCGCACGTTTGGAGCTAATGGCTCGTGTAATGAGTCATGTAGCGATGTTAACATCGGATGATTTTTCAGCTGGAGAGGCTCTCGTTGGCTTCGATACTTCGCGCGATTCCATCCAAATTTGCGTATATAGACGTTATGTCAAGAGCGATATTTTGAATTTCGATTTTGACGTTTCACATTTGTAGAGAAGTTTACAGTACATCTTTTCTGTATTTGAACCATATTCGGATTTTTAATCATTTTTGTTATTAAATCCAGCCCCTCAATTGGGGATTTAAAACACTATTGTATTGTTTAATTTACTTACAACAAGAGTCCGTACTATTCTCGTCAGGGATTTAACTAAAACTTGACAGACATTCTTTGGCCGAAAATATGAAAAACGTGTCTTGGTGTTGACCGAAATATAAGAAAAATCATAGTTGTCTTTAACCATTTATAGCAAGGTTAAAATTTATTATAGAAAATTCTTTATATGGAAATAAAAATCAAAAGCAGAAATGATAAATTTTCATTCACATTTCAAAGCAACTTATTAGTATATTTCATTCAAAAGTGAATGAGAGATCGAAAATGTAGCTGATTATGGACGCAGTTTACAATTAAAATAAACGGGATATTTTTTAACATTCAAAAGAAGGATGACCACTATACAAGCTTAATTATTATGCCCATCATCGAGAATTAACGTGTGTATTATATTTGTGAATATCAACGTCTGACTGTACTCTGAACTCTTCTACTAATATACTATCCATGTTTTTCAAACTTTAACAAGTCATATCTTCGTTTCCTTTTGGTCTAGATAGTGGACTTAATTCCCTTTGGGCCATACTTCTTACTTTGTAATCTCTACAAATGTACAGTTTTCTAAATTTCCCCATGGGGGGCACAATTACTTACATTCGTCGACATCCTCCGATCAGCTTATGATCTCTACTTTTGTTTTGTACATTGCGACATAAATAGTTAAAACTATAACCATGATTTATCATATGTTTTGATAAAATGAGTCTTAACTCGGTTCATTGTAACTAGCGCCGAGACATTGATCTCATATTATCGAGCAAAGAATATCTCAGTAAAATTTCAGCCAAAACCACGACGTTAAGAAGGTGTGGACTCTCCTTGTTATAGCTTGTTATATTCATTCAAATATTTACGTTGGCTTAATATGACACATCCTTGAGTGCCAAATTAAAACAAAAAATTGATATCCACTAAAACGATATTACGCTCCAGCGTTGTGTATATAGTTAAAACTAATGAACATATCGATACAGCACCAAAAACAAATGCACAATAATTTACCTATACGAAACAGCACGATACTTTATTAGTGTCCAGATTCAGTACTGTATTTATTGGCATCAAAGGAAATCAGTATACAAAATGCCAATACATTCGAGCTACTCCCGCAGTTTACGGTTTAGCGCACGATAAAATTTGAAAGGAGTTATTGCTTGATCATTTCAGAGTTCGCTTTTTATTCATATGCATATCAGCTTATATATATCGTGGTGTACATAGACACGCGGACTAGCGATCGAGCTTTCGCGATAAATCGAAAGCACAGGCGGCCATACTATATACGGGGGCCAAAAAAGGAGCGAATTTAAAAACCAACTTTTCTTATTGAAATCCATTCAACGGTAAGAGAGGGAGAGAGAGAGAAAAATAAAATTGCATCATTCATGCGCGTACATATCGTTTATATTGCGAGTGCGGCGGAACAGGCCAACTTTTACGTCCTTCCTTTCCCTCTTTAGTTCCCCCAACCCATCGTCGAGGATCGCGCGAGGCCACGGGGTTAGCACAAAAATAAAGTAGCGAGAGTATAAGCGCGAGTCAGTTAGCAGCTGCGGAAGCCAGCTTTTCCGCGAGGCCGCGTTTAAATATTCAAGGCTGTCCAAAGTCGTGTGTAAGTAGCGCGAGACATTGGAAGGAAGCGAGAGAGACAGAGTTGCTCAGTCTCTCTCTCTCTCTGGGATGTGCCACGAAAAGTATCGCGTCCGTAGAGCCCGCGAAGTATATCTATGTGTGCAACGAGACTTTTCCTCCATAGCTCGATTAACCGTTCCTCTTTTCTCACCCCCACAGGGACGAAAAACTTTTTTGCCTCGGGACTGCGAGAATCCGCTATACCGAACCTTTGGTCGCAGGACGTGTAGTTTTTGCTCGGCTCAAAGTTGACGACTATATACTCGGCGTACATCCGCGGTCGCCGACTTTTTCCGCACAATGGCAAAAAACATGCAGGCGAATGCACGAAAAAAGAAAAAAAAGAAGCTAACAGAATATATACATATTTGCAATCTACTTAGTAATGAGGTGGTTGCCGCTGAGGCCGCGCGTCAAAAAGTTTCATAAGCGCAAAACAGCGGCTGTGTCAGCGGTTGAAATAATTAAATTCAAAGATCATTGTTATATGAGACCCGTGAGTATATAGGTTTATGGAAAGCATCATATGGTGGGAGAGACGAGAGTTTGTATTTGAAATACCGGCATAGTCAGCGAATAAAACGATAAACATCCGCAAGATGAAAGAGAGCTGCGTAGCGAGTCGGCCTATTGCGGCGCGGCTCATATATTGGAAAATGATAGAGTTTCGCCGCAGAGCTTGTCTATGGTACCGGCGAGAGGTGCATGTTATACGGACGCTCTATACTCTCTATCTCTTTCTCTCTTTCTCTCGCGTAAGCTTGCATACCGATTTCCGCGTATACCGATGTACCAGGGAATTTTTCTATATTATTACCGAGGCAGTAGTAGAATATATGTTTTGCATATTATAGCTTACGGATCGAAAGGAAAATTGAATTTTAAATTTTAATCGCATGACGATATTGAATTAATTTTGCATTCGCATGATACCACGGATAAATAAAGGTGTATCGATCGTGCAGTCTGTTTTTAGTTTCGTTCAAATTGATATGTAGTGGTTCTTTTGTTCATTCAAATGAATTATGACGGGATGTAACAGTTCAGAGACGTTGTAATACAATTTAAAAGTTGGAGCTTAAATAAATCGTTAATGAGACGATTAATGATTGATATTTGCCGTATTTAAAATGTACATTTATAACTCATGAAATGCGACAAGTTGGAGTACCAAATTTATTCCCTTGTAAAGTTTTCAAAAATTGTTTTAAAAAATGTCGGGGGGGGGGGGGGGGGGGGGGGGAAAGGCGTAAAAGAATAAAAGAACAATTTGCAATCTGGTGGGGAGGGCAGTTCCAAGCACGTGGAGGTGCCAAGAATAGGAAGGAGAGGAAGTAAAGACCGGCCGACGCACATATGTATGTGCGACGCATGTGAGCAGAATGAGAAAGAGAGAGAGAGAGAGAGAGAGAGAGAGAGAGACAAATGTAGAGATCGTTGGTGCTATAGATGGTCTTGGCAAAGCTCGCGGAAGAAAAAGAAAGGGAGAGAGCGAGAGAGACAAAGGCCTGTAACGATTCAAAGTAAGTTTGCCTCGCCGTGGTGCAATACAGGCCTGTATTACGGAAAAGAGAGAGAGAGAGAAAGAGAGAGAAAGAGAAAGAGAGAGAGAAAGCTGCACTCGCCGCCGCCGGAAGTTCGCCGACCAAGTTTCCGGGGGGTCCCGGCCTTGTCTAAATCACAGTGCTCGCGCGCTCTGGGATTACAACTTTAACCAAAGACTGCACTGTGCCCGAGCTACGACGCGCGGCGCTACTGACTGAGAGACCGAGAGAGAGAGAGAGAGAGAGAGAAAGAGAGAGAGAGAGAGTAAGACTTGACATCGTCGCCTATAGACCGTCGCGAGTGCTCGCGCGCGCGTCCCTGCATTCGTGCAGCGGGCACCCGACAAATTAAAGTGTTCCTAGTCGACTTGGAATTCAAATGACAAGATTCGGCTGCGCAGCTCTCGCGCCTGGCTTATACTGCCGACTGTCACGCTCCTTCTCTCTCTCTCTCTATCTCTTTCTCTCCTGCTACTCACTCGGAACACCTTGTTGATTCTGGGCAATACCCTAAATTCGAGCGATGCCTTTTAATTCGTCGGACAGTTTAAATGGTACGTGCAGAAACCGGTTGTTCGCCCGACTCGTGAACGTATGTTATTGGGTTTTCGAAAAAAAAAGGAAAAAAAAAAAAAAAAAAAAAAAACTGATGCGCAAGTAAAGAACAACATTTTTTCACGCTTCTAGTGGTTATATACGCGAAGCGGAAGTCTTGGAATTCAGTTTGCGAGCGGCGCGCACAGCAACCTCAAAGCGACACATCGCTCATCCGTATAGTTCGCGCAGCAGCAACTTGGCGTTTTTCAATTATCGGAAGACACACACACACACACAGACACGCACACGAGTCCGCGAATTTCTCAACCGCTCCGTCTTTTGCCTCGCACCGCGAGTAGTTGGCAACATCTAATCTTAGTTTCAATTACTGCTTTAGCCACTCCCTCTCTCTCCTACCTTCTTTCATTTTTACAAATTTATATGTCATTTCTTTGTTGCGCGGGAGAGACGAGGTGGCGGACGGGGCGTGCAAAGGCCGTGTATCTCGTACACGCGTTTCTCGAGTATATACAGTCGAGTCCGAAATTGACGGAGCAGCTTAAAGAGGCTTGCGCGCTTTGACTTTAGCTGTTATCCAGCCCGCGCCTTCTCCCATCCGCACACAGCCAAGAGTTTAAATTAGAAATGAGATTCTGGATTTCATCTAAATATATACATACACGGCGCGTGTACACTTTGAAGGAGATGAGGGTGTTTGATGGTGGAGAGAATGCTAAGAAAATCCCGCGTATTTTTTCGTGCAAATACACAGAGAGTTCGTGTCGGAGGTTTAAAGAGCTTATACGAACCAGTTGTTGTTTGTTCAAGTTGATTTTAACTTACGTAATGAGCGTACAGGGTCGGTAAGTGATTGTCGATACGTACCTGAAACAAAGAAAAAAAAACCAGATGAATTATTAAAGAGTCGTTATTATAAAGCAAGCGCTACAGCGAATTCCGAAAATCAGTTTTTTTATTCCCTGCACTAAAAACCGTGATACCCCACCGCGATTCGACAAGGCACGTGCGGAGTGCAGAAAGGCCGGGAAGGCCAGCGGAGGACCGCCCGTGGCCGTGCTCGCAAATTCCAAACTGCACGCGGAGCGTTAATTCGCGCGCGCGTCCTCGCACCAAGTGTCCCGACCCACTGCTCTCTCTCTCGCTCGCTCTCCACTAATTCAGCCATTATATAATCGAGCGAGGCTGCAACACCTGCAGCAGACTCCTGCAGCTTTCAACGAATATAAAAAAGCACGGCTAACACGGCTGCTTGCACGGAGAGAGAAAGGAGAGATAAGGGGGGGGGGAGAAAGGGCGAACAAGGTAATCATAGATAGCAGCTGATACCGCTAATCCCGTCGTACAGTGGTCTCTCGTTCACACACACACACACACACGCACCGCACCGTATACCGGCATATTGGTACACCTCGCCTCTGTCCCACAATTCCCCCCTTCCTCCGTTTTTGGTGTGCGCGCACCGATGGAATCGCGCCGCCGTTACGGTATATTTGGGCGTGTGTGTGTGTGTGTGCGTGTGAGGTTCACGTGGTGGGAGGTAGAGAGAGAGAGAGAGAGAGAGAGAGAGAGAGAGAGAGGATGGAGGAACGGTAAATCACAGTTTTAACGAGGAATCAATGTGATTTAGAGGCAGATATCTCCGGGCGAAGATACGGATGCGGGATGTACATGTATAACAGAGGAGCGCCGAGGGGGTGCCAGGTAGTCAGAGAGAGTCAGTTCGTGAGAGAGAGAGAGAGAGAGAGAGAGAGAGTGTGTCAGTTGGACGCCCGCATATAGAGCGGGGTTTATGTTCGCCACATTATGACTCGTCCTGCTTCACTTGCGCGGGCGAGTATCTCATCGCTATACCTTTCTCTCTCTCTCTCTCTCTCTCATGAACTGACCCTTCGTTTCTGCTTTATATTTTTATGTATTTTGCTGCAGATTTGAGAAATTATCATCTGAGGGAAACTATATAAATATCATGATATTACGAATAGCCAAAAGTAAGTAGTTATGGTATTACTTCAATAAAAGAACATTTTCATCGCAAGCTCAAATTCAACCGTACTTTTACATTTTATCTCCTTTTCTTCTCAACGCTTTGTCTCGGTGCGGTATATTGCTAAATTACTCGTGGAGCGCTAGAGGATCGCATGGCCGTATAGGCGTCGCCGCTGTTTTCGTGCAGCGGTCAGCGCGACATTAGGGCGTGTGAATTTTCGGAAAATTCGCGCCCGAGGATTTTCGAAATTCAAGCTCGTTAATGGCCAGGTGGCCCGTGGCGCTCGCGCGCCCCGTTGCCGCAGCACGTATAAGGGGCCACAATGTTTGGCCGCGTGAACCGCGTGTGAAGAGCTTATAGTCCGCGGTTTCGTCGCGTCCAGAGATTGCATTCTCGATATTGAAACCCATACTTTTGACAACACTTTCCTTCTAACCTTGTTTATATATACATATATATATGCATTCGATCAAAATTCACCTTTGCTTTCAAGAATAAAATTTGAAATGATAATATTTTCAAAGTAATAGAATCTTCATTTGTAGATTTTGGACTCAAACGAATCATTAAAGATTTTCATAAGTCCCCAGCTGTTCTGTTTCCAGTAGCGATTTGCACTATCAGATGTACCACATGAAACAAATGTCGCTTTCGTGGGTAACGAGCAAGAGAATCCATGAAAACGTATTTCCATGCAAATTTAACGTCAGCTAAAGTGATACCGCGCGGCGCATAGTAACGGTCGAGTCTCCATGGCTAACAAAAGTCACAATCGAACAGAGAGAAAAAAAAAAAGACCGGTGAAATCCCTCAATTCCTAATAATTCTCTACTCTTCGCAGCAGGCAAATTTCAATTTTCCTCCCCCGCCGATATAATCGATTCTATCCGACCGTAACGCGCTCAGCACTCGCCTCAAACGTAATTTTCAACAATTCGCTCAGCCGCCTGCATCCTTTCCCCCTCTCGAGATCTTTCTCTATATATATATGCCTATATACATATAAGCCCATGCACATCTCGGCTGCAGATTATTCGACGGATAAGTAGATCGCTGGAGAGGGAGAGGGGAAGCGAGAGAGAGGAGAAAATGAAGTTCGAGATCCATCGGGCACATACGTCGCGGCTTCGGGGAGCGAAGAGAGAGAGAGAGAGAGAGAGAGGCAGATAGAAGCCGTAAAGCCTCCCTCCTCTCCCCGTGCATTCTTTGAAAGATTCTCTAGCTCGCGAGCCTTCCTTTATGACTTTACAAGAACCACTACCACCAGCACCTCCTTTTCCGCGCCACCACCCCCTGGGGAACTATATAAAGTTTCGGCTTTCAGGGCGCGCGCCTCGCGCGGCTTTTGCGGCCTTCGTGCCGATAGAGACAGAGTGGGAGAGAGGATTCAATGGCAGTTAAAGTTTTAACGATTACGGCGTTAATGCTGAGCCTCGCGGAAAATGCCGTTTCCAATACAAAAAGGTGGGTGGAAGGCGGCGGCGGCGGCCGCAAGAGAAGGGGGTACGTAACGCGATCGCGGGGTTCGTTTTGCCCAAACAAACATTTCGCTGATCTCTTTTTGTTCCGCGCCGCCCACGTCGTTCTGTATAGCGGCGAGATCCATAAGCGCATGAAAACTTTCACCCAACGTTTGCCATTGTAATGTAGACGCAAAACATAAACGTGCAGTTATTATTTCAAGCCATCCATTCTATTACTCGTGTACGCTACGCGCAATAATAAAGTATAACGATGTTTGGGTTGGGTTCTGTCGTCGTCGCCGTTAGATCGGCATAAGCACCTCGAAAAATCTGCGGTGACAAAGAAACACAGATCAGGGCCGCGCGCATAAAAGTGTCATGAATATTACGCGTTAGCAAAAGGTTGAGGGTGGGGGACGGGTAAAAATGCACGCGGGCATATACCCGGGGTATACGTAAAATATCTCTATTAAAGCAGGCTTTTACGTTGGCCGGGGCAGAGGTAAATTTATGTAGGAAAAAAAGCTTGCGGTATGAGGCGAGTAACGGGGGACCGCCTCGAGGTTCAACTAAGTTATCCCGAGATAAGATCTCGCGCGCCGCTCGCACACCACCAGCCGGCCGATGAGTCAACCGCCTCTATAACTGTCGTCGCGAGGCTTCCTCCGTATTATCTCTCCGGGAGCGTATACCTTTTTTTTTGTTGCGCGTCGCCCGCGAGGTGAAGTGTACAAGCTGAGAGACAGCGAGGAACTGGTGACGGTAAAATTTCAAGTATATGGGGATTAATGGCATCGGCGAATAAATGATAATCTCGACTCGTAAACAGCGTTTGGCGGTTAATGTGCGTATCTTGTTGTGTTTAATGGTAAACATTGGCGATTTTTAGGGAAATTGGGGCTAGAGTATTTTTGGTGACTGAGACGGATTTGTAACATTTTTTTAGCTTACGTGTATCGTTGAAACTTTTAGTGGAATATTTTGAAAATACGAATTTATAAACTAGTCATGATAGAAAATGTAAAGAAAATAAAGGTTGACTGTTTTTTGCAGTCGTGCAAAAAATAATTTAGTGTAAATTTTTGAATTATCTGTTGAATATATAATATTGGCTAAATCAGCTATTATAGCGAGTCCATACGTACGAAACGCTGGATCTATTTCGAACTACTCGATCAGAGTAAATTAATATATTTCGAATTTACGGTATATCCACGGAAATCGATATCAGCGCTAAAATCAACTGAATTCTATATGTATATAAATATTCTACACTGTCCAATTTTACGACTGCAAGAACGAACTATTTCGATTATCAATTAGTTCGAGTGTACTCTAAAACACGTACATGTACATATTGAACGAAGTGCACTGTTTTCATTTAATATACATATAGGTCTAAAACTAAGTACATGATTTTTGTGTAAGGAACTTCTTGTTAATATTCGGTATTCCTGTTAACAGACAGCTCTATTATATAAATGTAACGAGCAAATAGCAGAAAAAGTGATGAAAAGATAATGAAAGTGCGCAGGGATTGACTCTGACCGAGGACTGGCAGCGGCAAATTTCCGCGACTGTCAATGCGCGATTCCGTCGTCGACGAAAGAGTCCATTTTTTCAATTTGCCTATAGCCTCGCGTGCGAAACGCAAAGTATCCGCTAAAAAGAAATCGAAAACGTCAGGATGGAAGAAAAATATCAAAGAATTTATCGTCCCTAAATTGACCGAATGAGTTATGGCATTATGGCTTTGCATTATATTTTTTGCGCACGAATTTGTCATACGGCGTTCGTGACACAAATAAATTACACGACAGGAATTGTCAACGCCAGTTTCGTATATTTAGTCTAGTTCCGTAGAGGTAAACGCTTTTCGCTTAACAATCGCATTACATGATTTGCATTCCTTAAAGAGAAAATTCGTATTCTTTAAAGTAAAAGTGTAAAAAAGAAAAACCGTATATACGATGTAAGTTTAGCATGCAGTTCATTAGCGTACCAACTGAAACGCGTTGTGCGCGATCGTAAATCACAGAATTTCGCCATTTATCATTTCCTTGTGGCTGAAGCAAACGCGCGCGCATAGTCAAAAGGTCCGACACCAAGCAAAGCAAAAATATTTTCGAAAACAGCGACAAAGGCGAGCTGCCTTCTCCGAAAAATGTCCACAAAAACTCACCAACACGCGCTACGTGTCCCCCCCCCCCTCCGCCCAAAAAAGCATAATAACCAAAAAAAATGCACACACACAAAGATGCGTGCACAAACAGCTGCAGCGCGGAAAAAAGGTCACGCGAAAGGGGGACACGACGTTAAAAAATCTAGGCGTTAAAAAATAGCCGAGCAAATTCTCCCGGTAACCCTCCCGCCGCTCTCAATTTCATCCCCCCTCTCTCTCTGTCCACGATACACGCGCCGAGAATTCAACAATGAGAGCGAAGGCACTTTAGACGCCGACCTGTCACGCGCTCTGGTGTGCCTGTGTAGATGTGTAGATGTGTGTGTGTGTGTGTGTGCGTACGCGTTAGGCTAGGAGTCGAAATTGGACGGGAAATTTAGTGGCCTGTCCCCCGAATCTCGGAAGTACTCTCCATCTCCGTTGGCGTGGCTCGCCTCTCTTTTCCACTGCGGAGCCGTTTCCGCGAGAAGCGCGTATACTCTGTCGAACTCTGGCGCCGATCAATCGCTTACGACTAGAGACCGAGAGAGCGGCTGTTTCTCTCTGTCTTGAGCGCGCGCGCGCGAGAGAGAGACTCATGTTGCTGCTGCTGCGTACGTGGCACCAGATGTGACTCGACACACAGTCGACAAAGAAGACTGTCGCAGGCCTCTCGAATTCCCCCTTGTCATTTTCATTTAGACACACTGTGTCTGCCTGTTTTTTACGGGATCGTGTCGATATCCGTTAAGTGGAAATGTTCGTGTAATAAGATGTCGATGCGGGAGTGAGTTTTCAGATTGCTTGCTGTGTTGGGGAATTGATTTGGAAGGGGGATGGATAGCGAGTTCGGTTGATCGGGTATAGTTGGCTCTGTTTGGATGGTCATTGTCGAACCCTGTGCATAACATTAAAATGGGCATGACGGTAGAAAATGCTTGGGTAGAATATTGCGGTGCAGATAATAATAATAGCGTAAAATTTACCGGTGTAGCATATAGGTCCAGTGTCTATTTGTATAGCTTCGGCCGTTTTATAAAATTAGATAATAGTTTTAATATTTAAATGATGAAATAGCATGATAAGTTTATAATTTAAGCAATTGGTTATTATTAGAATTCTTATAAAAGCAGACGTCGGACTAAAAGTGTCATTACTACTTATTGTGTGCTAAAATTCAGAGAATCTCAATAAAAAATTAATTGTTCATTTAGTTTCGCAATTTATAAATTTCCAGACTTTGAATATCGATTTATGCAATGATAATGTTTCTGCAATAATATAAGTTCTTGACTTTGCTTTGGCTGACTATAAAGGAAAATACTACTCATACGGGGATGTATTCTGTTTAAAAACTGTATTTTGCTAAAGAGAAACTCCTATATTGAAGATTTCTGAATAAAGATATTCTTATTGCTCCTTTTTATAGTAATATTTTATAACAATTTTTTTACGAACATCGTACGAAGAAAAAGGAATTTAATAATGTAAAGGTTTAAAAATACTTGAAATACGTATTGACATTCACTGCTTTGCCCATTTAATCTAACGCGGAGGATAAATAATCTAATTGAATTTTTCTGATTACATTAGAGTATAAGATTAAATGACGTATAATAAAATTTTACACCTTCGTTCGTTCCATCCTTCATTCATTAATAAAAATGATATTAAATGGAGGAAAAAAAAGAAGGAAAAAGTCGCTAACCCGCTTATTGGACAGAAGTTTTTCTCTGGTAATTCCTAATTAAAAAATAGATTATTTTAATTAAAACAGCGAGGGCTACGGGCAGACAAGGCATTAGAAGAACTATAGAAGCGTGGTAATTGACAAAACCAACACATTGAACTCGATAAAGCAATAAACGTGCGGGGCGGATTCACGACTGTAAGTCTCGAGGATTAGACCTGCTGAAACATTAAGGACACTCGAGGTTGAAAAGCTAAAAGCACCGAGTGCCAGAGAGAGAAAGAGAGAGAGAGAGAGAGAGCTTTGAGTTCGAAAAGCTAAACTAAAATAAACCATCTCCTATCCGGCATTTAAATTCACGACATATTAGAAGTTGGAACAAAATTTACCGAGTTAAAGTCAATACTTGCCGCGAATAAATGGAAGTGGATTTCGAGCTAAAGTGCGTCTACCTAAAATACTGACACTTTGCTTCTTTTTTAAGCGGCTTTGTACTTTTGCTAATCCACCCCAATGTCATTATGGGAATTTCATTTGTACTTATAAAGCATTTCCATTAATAATACCTCTACAAAGAAAATAAATATTAAATAAAAAACGTCGGTATACGAGCGAATGTTTACGTATTAGAATAATATTCAATGATTAACTCTCTAAAAGATTCCATACACACTACATTTGGTACGTCATAAAGGCGCGGGTGGCTTTTGAAAATTATTAACTTTTATGAGGCAAGTTGGAGTAGGCTAGATGCAAAAAAAAGAAACACTGGGGCTGAAAAATGTTATCAACACGACACCACATAAAGTAAAGTATATCAATTACACGGGAAAATGAAAACGTGCCAGCTCCAGGGAAAACAGACGAGAGAAAAGCATTTCGCGCTGCGAAAAAATGTATATATATATAGATGTATGTATATCTGTACGTAGGCGGAGGACCTCGTATAACGAGAATTTCGGCAAACGAGTCTCGGAGCCAGCATGTGTGTGTGTGTGTGTGTGTGTGTGTGTGTGTGCGCGTGTGGCCGCGCGTGCACAACTAGAAACCTAAAGCTGAATAAATTACGGCCGCGAGTGTACAGCGGGAAATCCGCTTGGGAGGCGACCGCTTCCCGACCCCGCACCGAGCGACTCCCCCGACCTCTTCGCTACTCTTTTCAGGAATGTCCCTGATTGGTTAATTAGACTCGGCTATTCTCTCTCCCTCTTCGCCCTACGTCTTTCTCTTTTGTTTTCGCTTTGTTCTCTTTAACCGGGGGCGCTCGGTGAGACAGGAAAAGAAAAAGAGCGAAAGTTCGACATTGCCTGCGCGCCATCGATAAATAAAGTATGTATTCGGTGATTGCACAGTGCGGCTTGGCTTGGGCTGAGCAAAAAATTCAGCGTATCCTTATTTGTATGGAGCGCGTAAATATTTAATGAACTTCGGAAAACTGTGCATATACGCAAATTCCGAAGCTTATTCTTGCGAGCAAATTTTTACTTTAATTTCGTTTGTTTAGTCCGCTACTCTTTTATTTTGCTTCGTTCCACTTCGAAATTAGCCACTTTCTTTTTCGAAACGAAATAGATAGAAAAGTTTAAGTCTCCTCGGGATAGACTTGAGCTTCGTACGCTATTCTATGCTTTTATATCGTGCGTCGTATAAAACGTCGAAAAAGTCTGGTAAACGTTCATGAAAATCAACCGTATCGAATAGTTCGTTCATTAATATTCGCCAATTAAAAACAGCAATTTACGAAGAAACTCTCCACCGCGCACCCTTAAAACTTTCAACAAAATCTTCAACAATTTTCCGTGCAGCTATATACATATTCCCTCTCAACTAATCAAAAGACTTTGTGACCAAAGTGCACGTCGCTGCGGAATCGCATTTAAATAATTAGGCGCGCAAACGCATCCCGCCAGTTTCCAGGTGCAGATTAGCGCAAAGCCCGGGGGCCAAGCCGTCCCAGCGAAAACGAAAATTCCCTTAATCGGTCTCTCTCAATCTCCGTTTCATTTTCATCCCAATGTACCGCGGTGGACTCGTGTGCACATTTACCCATGCGCACACAGACACAGACACACAGAGAGATCGGGACTTGTTCCATTCACCTCTTTCTATCTCTCGCTCTCTCTCTCTCTCTCTCTCTCTCTCTCTTTCTCTCTCTATCTGCGTCTCTTTGAATAAGCTTCCTTCCACGCAGCTTTCGCCGTCTGCTTTTCAATGAAATTCCGAAACACAGCCGCGAAACGATGCGAAATAGTTTCTCTTTTCTCGCGAACTTCGCACTTGGTTACTCCTCCGCCGCTGTTGTTGTCGTCTGATTTCCATGCGGTTCCTCTCTCTCTCTCTCTCTCTCTTTTTGCTCGCCGCTGAATTATTCAGAAGCTCGACCGAAGAATACGAATAACAGTGAACGGGGCTTTATTAAAAGGAAACTTATTCCCAAGCTTTGGCGCTGTAACGGACTATTTGTGATGCGATTATTGAATGTATAGCAATCTTGCACAATTATGAGCAGCCTACTTGCTTTCCATTCTATCTTTTGGATCAGTGAAGTGAGATTTAGGTGGTCTAATTCCAAGGTAAAGATCCGCTGTTCGTGGCTATTTCAATCTACTATTTTCTCGCAGTAGAATAAAGATTTGGCGTGGTGGATCAGCACAAAAATTGTTTAGACCTTTAGACCGCCACTTGGCTACTATAGGGTCATAGATATTGATCGGACCTTCGCCCCAGTAATCTACGAAACTCATATGCATACGTTTATATAAAAAAAAAATAGCAGCGCTTTAAAGGTTGAACAACTCGTCGTACATTGAATATCTAACAATTTGTGGGCAAACTACATAGCGGAGATGTCATTATCAATATTTTACATGTTGATCGATTCGATGTATTCTCATTACGCATCGCCACCCAGTAACGGTTTGATTTCCACTCGCTCACCTCTTTCGAAACGAGAGCAGTGAGCTCGCACACACGGAGATAGGCGCAGGTGGCCGTATACACGTACTGTGGAGATCTGGGAGGTGTTCCTCGCAATATACCGGTATACATCCTCCCATATACTGCCTAGTTCCAAAAGTTTCATAATATAGTGGACCACTGGTTTTGCCGCTGGTAGAGCGTGTAACCTCTGACAGTTTTTCAAATTGGTTCCATATTCGCAGGGTAAATCCAAATGTGTAGAAAATTACAGCTGATGGAAATAAAGATGATATTTTGAAGATATACTGTGATGACGATTGAGACCTTTGATTATAGTGGTGAATTTGCGATGAATAAAGATTTATAGCTTTGGTGGCAAGGGGTTAATTATTCTTTGTTGAAAGGGAAAAAGTTGACAATTGTCACTGGTTTCATTTAGGGTATTTCGATTCCAAAATAATGAATAATCACATATTAAAAATAACCACAAAGCTGTTGTTTCGTTCCCCATGTTCTACGCATAATTGCGTAATCCCAAGTCAGTGCACACGTCCGAAATTCCAGCCAACAACGCGGAACATCATAAAACAGGCAAGTTCTAGCGAGCAGTATGTATCTGCATCGAAGGCCATATAGGGATAAGGCGGCTAAGACCGGTTGTGCACTGCAGGCATATATTCGGAGTCGCTTGGTGGCGAGAGGGGACAGAGAGAGAGAGAGAGAGAGAGAGGACTTGCAGTAGCTGCTGGCTCGCTGGTTGCTGGCGGGTGGTCCGAAGTAAAAGAGAATAGTTGCGAAAAGCGCTTTTTCCGCGGTTTAGAGTCCGGTGCCGTTGGATCTCTGTTCTGGCGCGTGCGCGGCAGCCCGAAGCCCCCTTAATCCCGCGTCGTGACCGTTTACACCGTCGATTAAATCCCGGCCTTAAAAGCCCCTCCCCCCCCCTTCCGAGCGCGTGTTCGGCCTCGGCGTTATACGTGACCCTTTCTCTCGTCACGTTGGTAATACTCTCTGGTCTGCTCTCTCTCTCCTCTCTCTCTCTCTCTATCTCTATGCTTCTCTTTCTCTTGCGCGATCTGCCCTCGCTGCACCCTTTCGTCTTCTTTCTTCTCCTTTTACTTTTGGTGTTCGACGTGTTTCGTTTTTCTTCTTCGTTCGCCCGGCTTCGCTTGTACTTTTTTTTTTCTGGTATGCTATACGTGTGTGTCTGTGTGTGTATTGGTCTTTTATGGTCGGCTGTCCGCTTCTCCGCGTGGGAATCTTTTTTTTTCGTTCCCTCATTCTTGTTCCGCTCCTCTGGGCTTGGTTCTCTCTCTCTCTCTTTTTTTCCTCCGAGGTTGCGGTTTATCCGCCTTCGAACGCGACTTCCGCGGGCGAGAGTCGCTTCTCATTAGCCCTTATTAGAGTTTCCGCAAACTTGAGATTTTCTCGGTTTTTCGAATTTTCCGCGTGGAAAGCTTTGAGTTTGCGCTATAGGATTTTTAAGTGGGGATCACGAGCGGAGAGAGCTTTGTGAACGGAAAATTTAAAGTTTTGAAAGATAATATTGCATAAACTCAAAGAATACATTTGTTGTTGTGTTGCTAATTTTTTTTTTCAAACACTATATTCTTCCCGTGGATTGGATTTTTACAAATTAGCTGAATGTGAAGTAAATAGTAAAGTAAATACAATCATTTCATAAAGTACTAGATATATTACATAAATCATTCGCTAATACAAAAAGTTTCAGATTCCAAGGGTCGCGGCTGTGCAAGAATACGCTTCGAGGATGAGAAAATTTTCACGGTGGAAAATAATTCCGCTAAATTACTCTCTTGAAAAAAGATCCTGCGAGTGTCGATTTACAAGATTATCGATTACGCGCTGGGTTCTTGGACTCTTTTCCCCAACGAAAGTCTGCAGATATTCCATGAAGCCCTTCGGCTTAATCGAGTGTCTCATTTTATCATTAATTTTCAAGCGGTTACTCGGCCGCGATCACAGAGCAATTTAGCCTTTTAATTAAAGTATAAGCGCACGCGCGCGCAGGGCACTGGCAGCGGAAAATGCCTTTAGGATTTTCTGAAACAACGGCTCGCTCTTTCGTTCTCGCCACCGCGGCGAAACAATTTACAATGTAAATTCTGGAAAACGAGCGGATTATTATTGCCCGTTTTATACGCTGCGTGACTACGACATTGAGATGAAAATAATAACGAATTGAAATTTCTGGCCATGTATACAAGACTGAAGAATGCAATAACATTTTATTCAATGTTTTTCCTTTTTCCTTATTCCTTTTTATTTGCAGTTTATATTTATGAATCAACTCCTTTATTAGTTACACCTCGATTGTATTCAAGGGATAATATCGTATAATAAGCGAACGAAATGTTGAGTAAATTAGGTATATATCCAGAACAGTTCGAGTGTAATATATACTGATTACATGCACATGCAGCGGATTAATTGCATGAAAATCAGCTGCTGCTTTGGCGATATTACACAGGGAGTTCGACGTATGATCCTTAATTGTTCCTTATCAAGAGTACTCGCAACAACGGAAATCGGATATTATTAGCCGTCGATATGAATTAATTGACCTAAATCTTAAGGGGATGTCGGAGCAATAAACGTATTTCTTTATTCGATTATATCTATTTCTATTAATGGTAAAAATGAATTCTGAGAGTTACTTGCTCTAGTTCTCAATATAATAAATCGTTTTGTATAATTTCACGTGGTTATGGTTTATCGTTTTTACAAAAACTTGGAACTAGTAAGAGGTGTTTATTCATTGAAAGTTAACCTTAAAATTATGGATATGCCTATTGCTGCGTGTAACTTTTTTTATTTATAATTTTAAGAAATATTAAGAGTTAGGTACCCTAGTGCTAACTATAATTAATTATTCTGTGCAATATGAGGT
>UELU01102058.1:0-13944 GCA_900490025.1 Megastigmus dorsalis | reverse complement strand
CCCACCCACCCCATTCACCCCGTCGTAATTCGATATTTGACGCTTCCTTCCTGCGGGGCCGAGAGCTTCAGGTGCTGTGTGTATATGCGCGGCCCGAGCTTTCTGCGCGCCGCGGGATTGAGCGATCTTTTTTTTTTTCTTTTGTCGGCCCCGTGCGATCTGACAGCACGGGGAGTTGATTTTTTCGACTGAATGGGAATTTCAAAATAAGCGATGCCGAACGAAAGCGGCGCTTTCCCCGCACCTCTCTCTCCCTCTCTGCCTTTTATATGTACATACCAGAGATCGATTGAGCACCGAAAAGTTATTTGTAGATTTCTATACTGTTATTATTTTTGGCCAGACTATTTTTTGCACCGCTTCTTTTTTTTGTTCCGGAATCTGATGGGATTTCGAGATTATTATCGACACTTTACTCTGTATGTTTGTGGCGGTAGGGCAAGAGTTAGAGAAACGTTGTTTATGGAAAAATGTTTTCACAGCAAATTGAAAAAGACCACTTTCGAGATATGGTCGATACTGAGAATACGATGGAAAGAAAATGTTTTTAATCATTCATATATAATATGTTTACCAAATATGAACTTGTCGTGTATTTATTTGAGCAAATAGCGATAAAATTTTCGGTATGAGAATTAGTAGGCTCATCAATGTTATTTTTAGAACAATGCAAGCTTAATTGCTCTAGACAAACATTTCTCCTAGACCAATGAACTTTCTGCTGTTTAGTCGGACAAACGACGACTATGCCTGAATTTGTTGACTGAAGTAGATAATGGACTATGTTGATTTAGATGCAAAAATTAATGAAGTTATTAAGTTTCTTTGGTTCGCATGGTAACGACTCTTTATGTGCATAACGAACGTATGATATTTATATTACAAAAGTCAAAGAGTCATAGACTATACGTATTTACGTATTCTATACAAAGGAGATTGTCCACGAGACTGAAATAAAATTCAATGATTAAAGAGGACGCACAAAACCTCATTATTTTTAATGCGAGGAAAAAATTTAGCTTGCACAACTAAAGTAAGTTGAAAAAATTGGTTGATCGAAAATCAGTGGAGACCCGAATTCTTCTGTATTTATTACATGTACAAATAAGTGGGTCAAAATTTTTTTATGTGTTTAACTTTTTTCAAGCATTACAAAATAATATAAGTTTCATAGAATTCAAATCCAATTAGTCGGGGTAAATATCGACTCCTTCTTTACATTAATATTTTTATATAGCTACAGCAAATTTATTATATAAATAGTTCAAAAAGAAATTTATTTTGTTGCTCTTGTACAATATTTTTTAAAAAATATTATATTTGCAATATAATAATTGTGCGGCGTTAGTTTTCTAAATGTTAATTGCTTTCTAATAAAAAAAATTATCCACGTTTAGAATCATATTTGACCTGAAACAGTATTATTCAGAATAGAAATGCATAAAGCAGTTCTCAAATTCATTTAATTTTATCTCCACTGACTGCTAATGAGGTCATCCACCGAAACAGTGTTAAAAGCTGACAAGTAAAATATATTATCATATTCATTGCGCTATCTGCTTAGCTGTTTCGCTTCCATTATGCATATAAGGAAAGCAACAAATGTTTTGTAGTTTTAATCTGTTTGTGTATTTTATTATTGCAAAAACTACGTGTAGCAGGTAACAAGAAATTTATTGCTGTATTTTAATTTCGGTATCCCAGTAAAACGGAGAACAATGCCTCGAGAAATAATAAATCGAAAAAGAGCTTAACTTTATAAAGAATTATATAAAAAATTAAACTATTCGATAAATTAGCCAAATTTCGAAACTTGATTCTATAATTGAGTAGTGAGATTAAATCTCTAAAATATTAGTGGTTGAATTGTTCACGGCCATTATCTACTTTCCTAAGATTGTTCATGAACTGATTGTGTTTGAAGCGGAAAGTGTCAAACTATTCTTTAAGCTTAGTTTCAGATTCTTCTCTCTTGAATTGATTTATAGTTAAAAGAAAGGGGAAAAATTTAAAAGGTATAAAAGTCAATAAAGTTTTTGTAATTTATCACGTACAGTGACGAATTCATACTTTCGACTTAATAATTCAAGTACGCAGTATGGCTACATTACTGATTTTATATAATCAATATGGTAAATTTAAGTTGTTTGTAAAATTGTATACGTGGATTTTAAACCACTTTCTTTTTAATTGTTTTAATTTCTTAAAATAACTATATCATGTTACAGAACTTCTACTTAAAATAAGCAATTTTATACACTAGGGGTATCCATCTAGAATTCCCTTTCAGAAATTCAATATTAATTCTATAATAACAGAATTTGTTATCTTATAAGTCTAACAGTATAAGTTCCCATATAATATGTTTTTGATAATTAAAATAATTAATCCTCAAAATATGGTAATAACTTTATATCATAAGCACGATTGGTTCGATTTCAATTTCAAAAGTTGGATTCTTAATTTATTGCATTACAGTATATAATCGAGAAGTACGTCTATCGCCATTAAAGAGCTATAATTGAATATTTTAGTTATATATTGTTTAGAAAAAAAATCAAGAATTTTAAATAAATTAATTTGGAAAACTAACAGCTTCATAATCTCAGTGTAAATTTCATCTATACACAACAACAAAACATAAGTAAATGATCATACTAAGGAAAATATCGTATCTCAAAGATGCCACTAACCCGTATCTATATCGATTGTGCGTTAACAGCATGGCCGGTATAAGCGATAAGACCTCGACCACGAAAACAAAGTTATCCAATGGACGTAAGAAGCCTTCACAATCTTAAAGCACAGCTGCTTAGCAGCAGCGAAAGTTTAGGATAATCCCTTAACGGTGAGCGCATCGAAATGTTGCATTGTCCTGCGGAAACTCTATATCGGCCACTAAACACGTAGACTGCAGTCAAGCTAAATGACGTTGTGGAGGTCAAAATGCGCCGAATGGAGAAAGAGAGGGACGGTCCCGTGACGCGCTCGCAGGACGTGCGGAAGAGACGAGCCTCTCGCGAGTCCTTGCATTATTCGCCGAGGCGAACGCGCGGGAGAGACGACTCTCCCCTTTCGCTCGAAATCGATCGTCCGCCTGCATTTTTCATCGGTCGTGCGCCTGCAGGAAGCCGGAGAGCCTCCCTCCTAATAATATAATAGCCAACCTCTGACTTTGCAGTAGACGCTCTCTATTTCTCTCTCTCTCTCTCTCTCTCTCTCTCTCTTTCTGACTCTTGCAACTATAACTCATCGCTATGTACATATATATATAAGCTCCGTGTGTGAGCTGACGCTCGTTAGCCGGAACAGAAGCGACGTCGAGATAAGACCGCGTTTCCTCGCTAAGATATTGGCAGTTCTGACTTGTTTGTGCACTTTTCTTGCCCTCTGCTGTTACGCTTTCAACTTTGTTTTGACTTTTTCTCCTTCTCTCTTTTTTTTATTCTAGGCTAAGGTTCGCGGATGCTCGTTTCTGCTATAGTGACCATGAATCATGCAACACGATTGCGCTTTATTTATGTAAAAATTCCAATGTATTTTACTTTAATTTTAGATTTTAATAATTTATCAAAATCATACATTATGTGTTTTTAATACGCGCCAGTATTATTTACACGTTGTTATATTACTAAAGTTGTTTCTAAATAGTTAATACAAATTAAAAATAGACTTACCCCGTATAAGCTAGCAGAAATCGTGGAACTGATATATATTTCTAATTAGGTAAACACTTGACTCTTACATTGACAGCCAATTCTTTATTCTAGCAATGAAATCTATTTCAGTTACGTCGATCGACTGGAATTTCGTGGAAAAGCCATAATAGGCACATATTCGCACATATTCGCTTCGACGAACCGGATCTATAGTCCGACGGTCATCGACAGTTTAAAATAAGCGCATCACAGCCCGTAGCCCAACTTTTAACGATAGACAAAGAAAGATTGATGGAAGCATTGACATTGACGCAGGGCGTGTGTAGCCGTGAACGTCACTCAAAGTCCCCCTGGCTCCGAATCTAAATCCTCATGAAAGAATGATTAGAAGCCAAACCGCCGGTGGTCGAACTTCTGACGGCTGCTGGTCGCGGTGAATAAACGAAAGCTAACGAAAAGTGCCTCTACGCCAGTCATCGGCAGCTTCGCTCGTTCTTCGGTGTTGCATGTGTGCCACACACTCTTCCATATACATATAGAACTCTGTAGCAGCAGCGGCAGCAACAGCAGAAGCAGGAGAAGCAGCAGAAGCCTAGGAAAGGGGGCGGCAGACTGCCGGGCGGCCGCGGATACTAAATTATTAAACCCCCACTGTCTATATCCCCACTACCTTTGACTTTATGGTGCCGATACACACACACGCGCACACACACATAGTCACACATAGCCACACATACCTACACACGGGTGAATGCACGTGTGCGACGTATGTGAGAGCAGCAGTTCTGGCTTGGCTTGCATGTATACGTATAGTCGGAGGATGAGGGCACGACAGTGTGCACTAACGCAAGTCCGAAGTGCGGAGTCGTTCGGGGCCAAAACGAGTATTCGGGTACTTTAGAAATTAAGCTTTCATGCTCTAATCAGAAGCTCTCCTCGGCGGAGCAGCGGCTGGCTGCGTTTACCCCCCTCGTGCAGCTGCAGCAAACTCGATGAAGTAATGATGAGGTTAATGAAGTAATGGGCTGCATTAAACTGCATTTCTCTATAATTCACGAATAATGGCTTTATAATGTTGTATGCGAACGATGTAATGGGGAGAGGGTGGAAATAGGTGTAAAGCGCTGACCGCTTGCAACGTGAGGAGTGTTTTATACATTGAATTTTTATACGGGCTAACTGTTATTCCTTGCTAAAAGGTATATATAGAAACATCCTGAGCGAGCTCGTTATTTCACTTTTGCTTTTAGCTTCGTTAAAACTTATTGTGCGAGGGATTTAAGACACTGACTGTACAGCAGTGCTATAGGGTTCATTGAACCCACGGAACGAGGAAAGGAACCGCACCCTGCCACGGCACAGTGGATATGACTTACTTTCAAAGTCGGACTTTTATGACGCGGATGTGCGTATGTAGGTACGGGGGGAGCGGTGAAAGAATATAAATTGCAAAAGGAATTATTTGACCCCTCGTCTTACCTGCAGCCGAGGGAAAGTGACAAAAGCTGCGCGGCCACTTTAATTTTGTGAACTCGGCCGCGTTTTATTGCTACGGAAAAACCTGCTCAGTTGGAGTGCGCTACTCACAGTGAAATAACTGTAACGCGCCGATTTAAATAATTCTTTATTCATCGCATATTAAAATGGCCTTAGATCGCGAGCTCGTATTCGTTCAGTTTTACATTATTTTTTTTTAGTAGCGAGCAAACAGTTAGATTACAGTTGGACTAACTTCAAAGAAAATATAATCGCTTCGGTTGATATATTCTGATTTATATTCCGTTTTATTTTTCACTGAGAATCTCATAAAATAGATAAATATTAGTGCTTTTTAGCTCCAAATAAAAAAACGTGTATTTGGCATAACAATTAAATGAGCTGTCGTCAAAATCGAATACTGATAGAACTTCTATGATATTATCTATCAATAATTAAATTTTGAAAGATCTTAGCGGTACAGAAATCGAGATATAAATCGTTAAAGTTTGCACTTTTTACACATGTCCTATACCGAAGTGCTGTAAAAGTGACATTCTCATCGATTGTTAAATATCTATACGATTTTTCAAAAATACCTAACAGAGGTAAGATGGGGATGTTAAGAATATTATATTACAAAGGTGGAAAGCTTAGCGATGTTTTGCTCGATAGGTATCAGTACGTTCAAAAGTTTCCACTCCCCCACTAAAGAAATGCACGTACTTCGGCTCATTACTTCTGTCTCCGATTAAAGCACGACAACTTCCTAAAAAGATCAATCGAAAATTAAATTATTGAAAAAGCAGTATTAACTTTATGCAATAACGGTCGCGCAATCACTTGACTGCAGTTCTACCTGGAATTGGCAAATCAAAGAAGGACCGGAGAAGCTTTAAGGTAATACCGCAAGGTTCGGGTACACTACTTTGCACTGAGCGTCGTACCCGTTCCTGGAACTTCTCCTAAGTCTTTTGTCCAACTTCGGCCGATCCACCTGCGAGCAAGTTTGGACTTTCGATCTCTCTACCTTACAAGTGCGGTGGCGTTTCTGATTATTTGAGGCTCGCTTGCTTTGCCTAACCTCCTTCTCCTCGCCCCCACGAAGTCTCCAGCAGGAAATCGGTACACCTTTGACTTTAATCGGATCATTTGCTGACCCGATCTTTGCTTGCTCTTCCTCTCTGCGTGAATATATATGTGTGTATAGAGCAAGTATGGAGAAAAAGTGTGTGTGTGAGAGAGAGAGAGGGAGAGAGAGAGGAGATGACCTCGGCCATTACCGGAGGCGAGTGCGCTATAATCGATCTATCGAGATCCGTTCGAGTGAAAAAGGCAATGAGAATTACGGAATATAGGACCTAATGAAATGGATAACGTGGTCGTATGAGAAAGGGAGAATTGTTATGCTTTTGATGGGACACGTTGTGTACACGCACGCGAGCAATTGCGATTTTTGCCGAGGCAATTTCCCAAGGATGTGCTTTATTTTAATTGAGGAATTCTAACGATGCTCGATTCTATGTCGTGTAAACGCTTAATGGCTTTTATTAATTCCTACTAAAACTCATATTTATACTATATTTTCACCTATTATTACGAGTAATTTTTAGGTACAATACATTATTCGCATTATAACTATTTCTTATTAAAATATCTCTTGAGTTATTATTACCATTTTTCAACTAGACTATTTGCGAATATTTAGCGCGTCTGACCAAAGTCGACGGTTTCTACTGATTCGTCATTTTTAGATCTCTAAAATTAAAGTATACCTACATTGCATTACCATTTCATCAATACTCGTCAATATTACATGAGGACTTTGGTAAATAAATACATGGTTAATAAGATTGAATCAAATATTAAAACTGCTCGGAAACGACCGATTATTCTGGTCTATACGCTAACGCAAACGTCAGTCCCGTTATACGTTCATTCAACAGCCGCGTTATTTGCACTGTCACCGATTTCTCGGCGGATAAAACTTACTAAGCGAATCAATAGATGTATTCGCTAGGGCCGCGGCGACTGATCCGCGAGAAAAAAAGATAAATTGGCATAATGATTATTGATAGTAGACAAAGGCGGGAAGCAGCTGAAGCAACACCGCGCGTTCTCGTATAGCCTCCGCGGTGAAGTAGACCGCCGGGCAATTTGTCTAAATCAAATCCGTTCTGCAAGTGCAAATCGAGCCAACCCCGCCTCCTCCCTCCCCCCGAAGAACTGCAGTAGTAGTAGTGGCTCACATTTTGCGGGCGTTAAGTCTCGTTAAGCTTCATAATACTTCGGCGCGCGGCGCGGCACACGTCCGCGGCCACCCCTGAAATACGCCACATTAGTAACACTCGAGAAAAGTCCGAGGATCAAGAAGTTTCAGCTGGGCGCTTAGGCCGGTCTATCCTTGTGCCTCTTCTCTTCTCTCTCTCTCTCTCTCTCTCTCTCTCTCTCTCTCTCTTTCTCTTTCGCTCACATGCGCGCCTGTACTCCCCAAGTTTCTCTGTCGCGCGCGTGCATGGCTCAGTGCGGAGAGCGCAAAGTCAAATGTGCCCTTCTCTCTCTCTCTCTCTCTCTCTCTCTCTTACTCGCTCGTGTGCACACCCATTCACGAATTCCCGCCCCGCGGCGAATAATTTATCGCGCGCGCTCTTTTTCCCCCGAGCGACTTTTTGTCGCGTTCGCTGTGGACCGAAAGAGTTTTCCGCACTTTCTCGTTTGGAGTTCGAGTTATAAATACGCTTTTTATTTCAGCGTGACCCATCTTCGAGACAAAATAGATTCTTGATTGCCCTTTGTCTTTCGCAGTTGGCGATTTTTAATGCATTACGGATCTAATGGATTGCTTTGAATTAAATTTGGCTTTATAAAACTGAGAAATTTTATAGCATTGATTTTTGTGCACTGCCACTTTTGAATAATGTTGCAGTGGACAACAATAACTCGTTTACTCAATTTTGGTATTGAGTATGTCAGAAGCAGACCGGAAGCGCGGGCCAGTAGTAGTTTTGTATTAAATCTAATGATATCAAAACATGTGAAAACAAGACAATATATACATATAGGAATCGAATAATTAAATAAAATGTTTCTGTGATCTATTTAATAGAAATTGTTTTATTAAATGAAATACCACCAGGACGATCGACTATCAGTGGAGATCGGATACGTAAGTTCTTTGATCGTATATAGCACTAATATAAACCTCTTTATTTTGACACTATAATAGATCCAGCATTAACTAAAATAAATTGTTTAAAAATTAATAAGCTAACAATAAACAAACAACTAGATATAAAAGTATAAAGTCTACGCGTATCGTAGACATTGAATTGTCGTAGGCGGCAGTACGGCGGTGGCAGCAGCTGCTACAACGTTTAGACAAAGAATCGACGGTGCAGAAAGGCGGGCGAGATAATAAGCTAGGCAGCATCTCGGCAGACAACGCCGGGGAGTAAATTATAAACTGGCTCTCATATATTTAAAATAGAAATCAGCTTTCATCCGAAGTACATAGTATGTAGCTTAGAAGATAGGTTAGGATCAGCCAAGACAGCGAGAGCGAGAGAGAGAGAGAGAGAAAGAGAGAGAGAGAGAGACCCTTGGGTATAGATGAATTTCGCTCCCCTCCTCCTCCCGCAGAATATACGAAACCGGTGCAAGGCATGAAAGATCTTTAATTTAAGGCAAATTTGAGCTCGTTATCTACGCTGGGAAATTGTGGAAAAGCATTGAAGATGAATAATGGAGTAAAGATCGCCGCGTTAGAGCAGACGATCGGTAAAATTAATATCCTTTTTTATAGATAATACACTGATAAACTCTGTAAAGGATAAAAATTTAATCTCGTGTATACTACATTTTTGTCCATTGTGCTAGACTGAATGTTTTATTTTTGAAAAACTATTTATGTACATTTTCTAAATAAACTATTCATGTGATCGGCTTGACCAAGAATACCGAAGGTTTATACTCGTCGATATATTATACTAGATCAACTTATTGTGAATAACTTATAGATTCTGAGAATTTCAGTGAACTATTTGTACAAGAAAATTCTTCATCAGAAGATTGAAAATCAGATAAGCACTGTAGAATACACTGAATAAGTTAATATCGTAGATTATTCAGATATTTATTTTCATATTCTCTTAAGGAAAATATATGAAGATCAACCAAACTATATTTCCTTGCATGCATATTGCGGTGCATATTGAAATTTGTTATTATTAATACTGCTTTATGCAGAAGATAAGCTTTATAATTATTACTTTGATTTAAAATAAAAACTAGGGTAATGCCGAAAAAACTTCATCTTTAAAATGGATAAGTATTTAGAATATGATTAAACTTGAAAGACGTTTTTAAAAAAAAAAAAAAAAACTAATTATAAACGATGCATTATTTAAAGTTTTATCCTCGACAAAAATCACGCTTCTAAACTTTTAACCGCGACCCCCTTTAACGTATGAAAAAGCAAAAAAGACAAAAGGAGGATTTTCGACTTTGCGCATGCGAGCGTCATCGCAAAGCAAACAACATGAAAAATCTCATGAAATTCCGTGTGGCAGGGATAAAAATGGCTTCTTCGTAGGGGCAATCCGCCCGTACGTTCGACAAATGTTTAATTAGAACTAGAATTGACCCATCTAAAAATAGTTCTTCATCAAAGAGCCGAAACGAATCGAATTGAAGTAGGATAGAGAGTGTGAGAGAGACAGGCAACGCAGCAGGCGATAAAAGCGACCGCTCGACCAAATTTACGACGGCTAGATGTTGCGCTCGTCTCAATGAATGACAATAACTTCTAAGAGCGCGCTGGAATCGAACGAGCACCGCCGCCGCCGCCAGATAACCTATACGGTATACACACAGAGACACACACGATAGGAACCCGAGCCACTCTCTGCCCCTCTTGCGAACGTCTCTATTTTCTCCTCTATGACGGCTATTTGTCAACTCGCTGCTCAACGCCCGCCGCCGCCGCGGAAGAGCTGGATAAAAGCGTTTTCCGGTAAGCTCGTTAACGGCAAGATTGGTGTGGACGTGGACGCAATCGATATGCGCGGGAACGAAAGACATATCAACTGTCGCGTAATGGATCTCTATCTCTCTCTCTCTCTCTCTCTCTCTCTCTCGCTCTCTCGTCCTCCTGCGAAGACGCGAGAAACCTTTCGTTCCTTCATTTTTTTTGCCAAATGACGCCTCATCTCGGTCTTCTTTTCATTTTCGACGTGTATTACCCAGCTTATACTTATAGACGTGAGAGTTTACTTCGAGTGTGTATACATATATAACGCGTGCATTATCGTTTCTCAAGTTTCTTCTTTCCCTGGCTTTTATCTGTATAGACTCTCGAGTTATTGTGATGCGATTTATCGAGATAGACGAGCGCGAGTCTCTTGCGTGTGTCGACAGTAATGCAGTCGATTTAACGTCTGACTGACAATCAATTTCGAGCGTGTGGTGTACATGCTTTTACTCTTATTACAAGTGCCTGGAATATATATACGCTTAAATAATGTAAAGAAAAATTGTTTGCGCCATTGCACCTCGCAATGCGCTTAAAGACCTTCGTCATCCGGATAGCAATAGTTAATTCGTCTACATCTTTGGCTGTGGAAATTGAAACGACCATCGAATTATTACGATTTTTATTCTCGATAAAAATATTTAATCGATATCAAAGTTCCTTTTCTACATTAGCACAAATTATGGTCGCAGCAGGCCACGTGGGATAAAAGGAAGGCATTATAATTCGACGTTAAAAAATAAAGCTGCGCGTAGCTCGTGCGGCCACTGAGTCGAAATACGTGACAAGCGTGCAACGTAGCCGTGAAATATGCAAATATGCCAAGCCCATTAACAGAATGTAGCTCATGTAGTGTGACAAGAGACAACTATTCTAATTTAGTTCTGCCCGTGATACACAAGATATTAACTTATTTTTATACACTCGTATAATCCCTTTTCAAAATTCTTTCGATCTTCAATTTGAATGTCAATGTAGATGTATATATAATTAAAGTTATTAATTGTTGCAAATGGCTTGATTTTTAAGGAGTTTTTTTTTTGTTATTTAAGGAAACTAAAGAGAAAAGCAGTGATTGGTTTAGTTTTAGTTTACGCTATTTTGACGATACCAACCTCAATTAATCTTATTTTCGGTCCCGACGTCTTTGCCTAATCTCATAAATAGATAAAATAAATGGAAATATTTACGAGCACTAGAATAGTAAAATATAGTAATATAGTAATATAGTAATAGTAAATTATAATAAAGTTACTTACACGAGCAGAAAAAATAGCCAACAAGCTAAAAGCAAATGAAAAGAAAAAAACATTGAGTTTTCGTTTCATTTTTAAATTTGAACGAAGCAATAAAGTTTCCGTTTTATCAGTTAGCTCTCGGAGCGGCGAGAATACAACAGCGCACACAAAGAGCACGGAATCTGTGGCTCTAAAAAAAGTGGAAGAAGGAAGAGGGGGGAAAAGCAAAATAAAAAACAAAGCAAGAAAGTAAGAAATCACTTTGAAATGAAAAATTTCTTAAGCATGCGCTACGAGCGCCATTAAAAGGCCTGAATACACATAGAAAAGGGGCGACGGAGGACAGTATAGCGAGCGGAGGAGCTCATTGGGCAGTATATAGCAGTTGCGCGTCTCTCTCGCGCAGCGTCCCTCTTTTCGTATGGCGTGCGCGCATCACACAGCGCGAGAGAGCTTCGTTGCGATTCCTCGCGCATTCTCCGCGTACAGCTGGAAAATCGCATATAGATCGGAGAGGGAGAGGGAGCGAGAGAGAGAGGGGAGGAGAACTGTTGGCGAGATCAGCAGCTCAAGCGCGCGCTTTATCCGATGGCTCGCAAGCCGGAAAATCCGCAATGCCTCACACATCTGACATTCATACCTTCTCTCTCTCTCTCTCTCCCCTCGCAATCCCCTCTCACGATCCCCCAAAAGAGTATAATACCGCTTGATAATACAGTCGCTCCCCCGCAGTGGCCGTCGTATAGTCGTCTAGAAGCCAGCCCCGCACTGCAGCGGCGGCGGCGGTGGCCGGACGTTAAAAGCGATTTTGGAACATCGAGCAATACCGCGAGCGCGAGCGATATTAAGCAAGAGCTAACTGGCCGTTAAGCGGCTAGGCTTAGGCCAGGGTCGCAGCAGCAGCCACTACTCGGCTGATAGTAGATGCACTCGGCTGCTGGCTCCCCGCTTAACATCTCCACGCTACGGGGATTATGCTTTGATTTCCTCTCTCTCTCTCTCTCTCTCTCTCTCTCTCTCGCTCTCTCTCTCGCTCTGTGTTCCATATCGGCGAGGCTATAAATGACTAATGCCAATCGCGCACTCGGTTATAATTTTGCGAGCCAAAGTGCGTGCGAACTGTGCGCCAGTGCGGGTCGAACCAAGCTTCAATGCGATCGATTTCGGGCCCCAAAAGAGTGCGCACACGGCTATCGCGCTTAAAATACACCGCCGCCGGGATTTTACGGCGATATTCATATAATTGCGAAAAGTTAATTTTCATGTCAAGTTTATATAATGTACTCGAGCGAATGATGAGTTTTCCGAGTGAAAAATGCCTTATATGATTTTTAACATGTGCTTATATTATTATTAATTTGTTATTATTATTATTAAATAAATTTGTTTAATTATCTTAGCCTGTATAAATGAGTTTCGTACAGATAAGCTTATATAATATAAATCGTACATTAGCGAAACGATCGATACGTGATATAGGCATATTGCCGAAAGCAGATCATCTAAACGAGCTCAAAGATGAAGATAACTAAAATTATAGTGTACATTTTTCTAACTTTTACCAAAATCCTATTAATTTTTGGTAGTCTACTCCCTTTCATACTTGTTATTTTATTTAGCCAATTTAAACATCTTTTATTAATCAGACTCATTGAGTATCAAAACCAGAATGATGCTTTATCCTGATATGATTTCATAGATATGATTAAATAATGCTAAATTTAATGAGCTCGAAACTGTTATTTGTGATGGTTCGAATATATATCTGTCCGATTAAAATTTATGCACTGATGCAGAGTCAATAATTACTCTAATTATATGATTGCCTCTGTTATTTTCAATAAATCACTTACAATTACTTATTTATTTAATAATTCGAAAGTATTATGTCTGTAGAATAAAGTTTTTATATGAATATATTTATATAAGTTCAATTCAATAATAATTAACCTACATTTACAGTCAAGTGAACAAGAAATAAATAGTTAATGTTTAGTGAATTGATGGTATTTTATATATGAATATTGTAGAGATTTATTTGTCAGACACTCGAATACAAGATTAGCGAAATTAATGGAATGATTTGCAACTGCTGTATAGAACTTTCAACATTTTTCTAGAGATTATGACCTACAATCCAATTTTAATATATACATATTGAAATCAACCCAGAACAGGAAAGAAACCAGTCGCATGCAGAGAGCAGCTCGATCCAAATTGGTATTAATAGCTAATTAGCAGAGGGGGTAAGGCAATTAATGCGACGGCAAGGATTCAACGGAACTGAGTTGCTGCGCAGTTATCTCTCGACCTCGACGGTGGCTCGAAATCTCGCGCAGCCTTACATACATTAGTCCATGGTCGGGGCCCTTTCTCTCCTGCAGACTGCAGCACTCAGGCACTCGTATACATACCGCTTGAATCGGGATAGTACAGGAGGAGGGGGGTAGAGAGGCTTTGTTTAACGTGGCTGCCAGTTTCAGGTTACGTATCGTCTTTGCAACGGATTTCACCGAATGTACCGTATATTCAGTGTGCCGGG
>UELU01102056.1:0-23192 GCA_900490025.1 Megastigmus dorsalis | reverse complement strand
CCGGTATATAGGTGTTGCGGAGGCTGGGAACTAAGGAGGAGGATCCAATGATGATTCGTGCAGCAGCGATCGGTGCGCTTGTCCGCTCTTGACCTTGATTGCCCGCCGCACATACACACTCTTTACATGCTCGATTTTTGTCGATATCGTCGGCCAAATAAGTGGAAGTCCGCGAGAGTGGAGCTTGCCTTGCTGCACAGGGTGGCAGGGATCACACGACGCGGACTTTTGTACAGAGCTGCAGCTCTCTGCTATAGCTAATGGATTACTTACAGTCTCTCTCTCTCTTGCGCGCGCGCGCGCGATGCAAAACATTGAATTTAATAGCCGAGCACCGCACACACCGGGGTTCGCATGCCGATCAAAGGCCCTGCACGAGGCATTTACACCGTGCCCGCTCGCGTGCGCAGCTACCAATTGAATTTTTCCCTCGATCATCTCGTGGTATCCATACCGCGTGGTATATATATATGCCATTGCAATTTCGTTAACTGTCCCGGTGGCCGTTAACCGCAGCATATGCGCTCTTATCGCATGACAAATCATCACCTCTATATATAATGCACATATTTTCATCGATCTCGTGGCGATGAACGTGCACGAGCTCTCGCGGGTAATCGTACCGGCAATTTCAACGGAATCGCCGCGCGGCAAATCAATCGCGAGCAAATGCCCCCACGTATCATTATGCATACACACGCGGCCTCTGTACATCATGAATATTCATAAATCGCTGGGGCGGCGGCGCGGCGCCGACGCGAGGCGGCACCCAGTTGGCGAAATGGACTCATTGGCATAGAATTATTGGCCTTGTAAGCGGCCAAATTAATCACGCCAGCAGCCAATTGACAATCATTTATCGCAACGTTGATTATTCCCGTATACGTAGTCGTATACGCACACACAAATTTGCTCGGGACGATATAATAAGCGCTGCGAAACTTATACAATCCGTATACACCCACGAAACGCGAGGAGCTGCAATTAACCCACCGCGGACGGCACATATCTCGCGGTAGAATTACATCGTCATAGCGGCGGTGTATATAATACACACATCTCCGAATCATCATTTAATCGGTGATTAAATCGAGCCGAGCAAATACGACGAGACGAAACGCGCGCGCGCGCGCCTCGATTGCCCTATACAAGCCATACGGAGAGTACTCCATCACTTTTCGCGGGCCGCGCCGCGCTCTGCACATAAATCGCACAGCGAATATATATGTATATACATGCAGGTGAGAACGATGTCAAGCTGCGGATGATAAAAAGCACCGCGCAGCGATCATCATCATCATCGTCCTCGTCGTCCTTCGTGATCGCTATAGAGCGCGTGGAATAAAGCCCGTAGACACACCGACACAGCACACAGAGAGATAGACGAGGGCCCGTGGCGTGGTTCCCATTCCCATAGCGACGATCGCAGGAGAGGCTGCTGGCGGCGGTGACTGTGCGGTTGAGGTGTATATATACATGTATGTGTATAGAGAAGGCGCGGGCCAAGCTCTTGCTCGCGCGGTCATCTCACTGGCGCGCGCGGCGCTATATAACGCCGACCGATCGAAACTCCCGAAGAGAGCGCGAACTAACGGTAACCCTACATATCGCTGCGATGTCTCTCTGCAGAGTATGTAGCTTGTACGCGGCGCTCTCGGTGGTTATACTGTGTGGTCGCAACAACGACACCTTTGAGCGCGTAAACCGTGTCTCTGCGTGTTCATTTATACGCGTATGGAGCAAATGCCATTGAGCTTTTTCGTTGCGGTGATTTCGTTTAAAGGTTTCGACAAAATGTTTTCCATTTCTAAAAGTAATGGGAGAAGATATAGATTTGTTTTTTACTATTCGGCTGTTCAGTTTTTGTGTCTTCACTTATATTATTGCTTATTAATTTCGGAATGTATTGTTTTCTGCTATATTTTCCTAGACACGTTCGTTGCGCTTAAATACAGACTTGTTTGATGAAATTATCTTAAAACCATCAGTTAAATGGGACCTTTGACAATACTCCCTCATTTGTAGAATAAAGAACATTTCAATCACGAGACCCACGAGAGCTAACGCAGCGGTAATCTGCGCGGCTGAAGGCAATTTGCCGACATTCACTTGCCTCGCGAGCAGCGGGCGCGGTATTCAATTTCTGCCGATTTTTTCCATTTTGCTGGAGAATGTAACTTGTGGCCTCATTTAGCGGTGGCTCGTTTACTTTTTAAACGTATTCATTTCCTGAAAAACGGGCACATACGCTAGTTGCACAGGGGTAGAACTTATTCGACTACTCTTGCAAAACGGCGGCGTTTACTCGGTTTTAAGTACATTGTATTTATCAGACCCGTATAGGTTTAATTATACACGTTTTTCCCCTATTTGCAACATATCGCTCGATGCAGCTACACTATACCCTTTTAAATGCTTGGGAGTTAAAACCTTTTTTTTTCAGCTTGAAATCCTAAGCAGATGCGTTTTTAGATTACGTATATAGACGCATAGGATTCATGAATAAAAATAATTATCGGGACGAGATTGGTAATAAACAAAGTTCGATTGAAAAACTTTGATCGAAGCAGCTGCGCACATACGATGCTCTCTTACGAAATATAAGCGGAAAGTCACGGTGCGCGGGCAAAACGTTCGTATATATATATCCGAAAGTATATAGAAATGAGATGCAACGCTCGAGCACTCTACTCAGCATATAATCTCAGGGTATACATAAGATTGCGCGGCGCCGAGTGATTCGCCACCAGCTAACCAGATCGAAGGCGCATAAAAGCGTCCAGCCGCTGCACGCGAGATATAATTCTCCTCACGAATTCAGGCGCGAGATCAGACGGAGAAGGGGGAGGTCGTACGCCGCGTGCAGTGTCGGGCGCATATATCGCGGTCGCGCGAGTGAGACGTTACGTACCGTAAATTTGCCACCGGCGTGCGCATCGAATTACGGGGGCGAGTATGCTCCTGGTGCCGTCGCTGCTGCTGCGAGGCTGTGGGAAGATAGTGGCGCTCACATATACGCGAGGCAAAAGGAGAGGAGAATGCGTCCTCCTTTTATCCCGTATATATACTGCACACCTATCCGCCGAGTGTGTAGCGCCTCCTCCCCATTACTTTTTCACATTTTTCTATCCTTATATAGGTATACATTTACCCACGCACACGCACACACACACACACACACACACACACACACACACACACACTCGGGCCGATTCTGCCGAGATAAGTCAGCTTATCGGGAGTTTGCTAGTCACGAGGGCCCCTTTACGCTAACGCCTGCGTTATGTATGTGTGCAGTGTGTATATATACCTTTGCGAGCGCAACGCGCCGGCACCTTCGAATCTTACATATATATTTTGCGCTGCGAGACATTACCGAGCAGTAAGTGTACCTGCTTAATATACTCTATACTGGACAAGACTAATGCGCCTCCAGTTCAGTTGTGTGCGCGCAGTGTTTCTCCTTTCTTGTTTTTTTTTTTTTTTTGCTTTCTTATACACTGCGGCTGATGACTGTTTGCATCAAGTCGCTCGCGCGCTTGATGGGCTTGGATTTTACATGCCTCGTTTGAGTCTCCGCGCTCTCGCGCGCACACGAGATTGACAGGCCTAATCGCTTTTGGCTTTCGTATATGGGAGCTTTTTGCACTGAGTGCTGCTTCTTTCTGGAAAACGAGATGATGATATTTCTATGGAATAAAAGTCTCGTTGATATATTTGTGATGCAAGACACTTGATATCTCGAAAATGCTGCTTCGTTATTCATCCATATTTCATTTAACATCTTTTTATCGGGATAAACAAATCGTTGACTACAAATTCGTGAGAGAAAAAAGATTTGGATATTTTTTAAGTTTCAAATAGTTTGTGCTCGCTGAAAAGAATTCCTCACCATAAGCTCAAGTGTTTTCAGATAATGAGATCACTTGTTAGAATATGCAATGCTAATTAGTCGTATTTGGTATGTATGCATTACGATATACAAGCGTATATTGTTATTGGCTTGGAAAGATATGGTGCCTTGACCAAAATAGAAAACATCCGCTTTATCAAGTTACGCCATATAATGTAAATGTCATATTTCCGGGACCATTCTCATTATGTACCTCTGCAGTCGGTGCAGAGCGATAAAAGTTATCAGAAACGGGGCTCGTTATTCATAACCGTATTAAACGCGGATACATGTATATTAATTCCTCTAGCATAAAAGATATACGCAATGTGATCGGCCGGCTGGTCGACCATATCGCGGGAGGTATAATATACAAGAGGGACGCGCACGAGACCATTAGTAACGTAAAACAGTACTAATTGTGATAAGAGAGAGAGAGAGAGAGCAGCAACACGCGCCCGTATTCATTATGAAACAAACGGAGCTTTATACGCTTGACTAATTATATCCACGCTTAACTGGTGCTCGATCGGCTATTTGTATACCGGAATCTCGTATTATCGTACATAAGGCCGTTATCCTAATTACAACAGAGTAGCGGGTAGAAGTAGCGTTTGCTTCTATTGCCTCTGCTGCTGCTCTTGTATATATAGATTGGCCATGGATTACTGTTGAGACACTCGTTTCGTCACTCTAGACGTCGCGATATAGCTCGGACGCCTTCTTTTCAGATCGGACCTACTGATTTCGTGTGTGAATGCTGTGGCAACGGAAGTTTGTACTTGTTCGATCATACTTATATACGTGTAGCTGTTACGAAATTAGTCACAATCGACTTTTAAAACTCACCCACCATTTATTCTACGTATTATTATTAGTGACAAATTTTTCCGAACTTTAGCGAATGAAAATATAGGGTTTGGATAATAGACTGCAAAAGGTGCACATACAGTATAGCGACCGGGTGCAATAATGCTTTATTACTCTCACGAGAATGCCGAATTAATTATTTCCTGATTCGCTGGAATTCAGCGCGCGAGCAACAAATTACTTTTCCACCCATCGCCTTGCCATTATCAGAGATGCTCGCGCGCGCGACTGTCCGAATGGCATTACGTGCCATTCGCCTCGATATCCCCCCGACATTGGCCGCGCCATAGCGGCTAAAAACCTGTTTTTACACCGCTCACTTTTTCCATGCTGCTTAGGAAGCGCAATTTCGAAATGCCTTGGCTTTTTGCCTTTATTAGGGGCGCGAGTTTTTTCCCCCCTCACTCTCTCTCTCTCTCTCTCGGTCTCTCTCAAGCGCTCGCGCGCCGCGACATATCCCGACTTGACGCCTCTGCGCGAGACGAGATCGTTTATCGGGCCCGCTTTCCGCGGCTACGTTCATCGCTGATTACCGGCCGATTCTTAACGACGGCGGCGGCGGCGGCGGCTCTGCACTCGCGCAACTTCTTACGCTCGTTAGAGGGAATCCCGAAGACTCATTTACCCGCGAGCTCGAGAACGGGCGCTACGGCGGCTTTGGGAATTTATCGCAAGCGCGCGCCGAGAGCGGCGTTTGGCGAAAAAAAAAGCTGTTTTTTTCTCTCTCTCCTCTCCTCCCCGCGGGCTTGAATGGCAGCCGCCAAGTGCTTCGATTACTAATAAGCCGATCGCGCGTCGCGGTGACATGTTGCTCTTAGGTATTTATCTGTATGTGTACCCGTTGCTTCGCTTTCTTCGTTTAGCTAGTCTTGCAGCTGGATACAAATGTTTGCAATTTCATCGTTATAGCGTCGAAGAAATGGGGAGTATATAGTTCTTTTTCGGTATATCCTCGTGTCAACGTAGCGCGCCTTTTAAATGATTCTTGTTCGAAGCGAGGGAAACCAATACATTAGTTACATGGAAACGCCGTTGTGCAGCTGGGATTTGTGCTTATTACTTCGATTCGATTCTTTAAGCTAATGCGTAAACTGAGCTTCGTTTTAATGAAATAGTATAATTGAATCAAGAGTGATAGAGGAATAGAGAGATTGATTTAAACTATTTATTTTCGATAAGGTTAGATTTAACCGTATATCGCAAAAGTACATACAATTTAACAGCAAATATAGTTAATAAACTATCATACAAAGTACACAGTGAGGACAATTTTTGTAAATATAAGTGTTAACAATTGTTAAAATTCATAATAAGAAAACCAAAATACAAAATATAAATATAAAAAGCGATAATAAACTAATATATACTAATATAAATGTTCCGTGACATGACAAACCGCTCCTTTAAATGCTTCAATCGATAACCTAAGTTTAATGCTACAAGAGAGCTGATCTCAAAGCTTCATCGCTGTATACTAAAAAAAGACTCATAGGTAGAAGTAATTAGAATCAGTATCAACGTAAGAAGAGAAAGTAGATGCTTCGAGCTCAGCGATTAGCTGGCTCTGAAATATACTCGAACCAGACTTATGGAAATCGCGAGAACAAATTATTCTTTTCAGACTTTTCAAAAGCTTATAATTTCTCTTCAGAAACAATGAGAACCACATCGAATCACGTACCATTGTCAGTAGCGTGATGAGTCGCCCCAAAAGGCACATTGAAATAACTATACTCACGGATAAGTGATTTCAGAGACTCAGTGTAATAGCAATTTGCTGCATGATCAGGGCACAGGCTTCAAGATTGCAAACGATACCGGGTAAAATCAGATCCCCTGGGCTCAAAAATGGGAGCCGAGTCGTAAATGCTCCGAAATGCAAGAGCTGACAGGGACCCGACCTGTCTAAAAACAAAAATACTCCCAAAAAGGGGGTGAGTAATATGCACAATAAACACAAAGACAGAGCGACAATTTATACGGGTAGATGCTATACTCACGGAGAGAGAGAGAGAGGGAGTTTCTGTGAGTATCTCTTGCTTTAACTATTTTTAAGGCTGAGCTAGGCCCTTCATGAAATTAGCAAACAAAAATTATAAGTATTTATAGTTATACGATGTCTATATTTCGATTTCACTCTCGCTGGGTTGCTGTTTTCCACCTTCTAGAAAATATATGTTTGATAGAAGTAGCTGTTTCGCACATAAATGAGGCGATTAATACGCTGAATTTCTGGGTTTTTCAATTAAATTTGAAATAAAATTGGAGCCCTAAGTTTCATAAAAAATGATTTACCTTCTGATAAACCGAAGCAGTGTGTAAGGTTTAAGCATTCTTCTTATATACATTTGCAAATAAGAATGTGTGAAAGTTGTACAACAATTAATCAAATTGAACCAATCAATTCTAATCGTTATGCTATAATTCACTGATTTAAATGTTGTGCCGATCAGGGTAGACTAATTGATTTCATTACGCGAGTCTCGGCGCGCTTTAAATATTAATAACGGTGGCAAAAATAAAACAGCAGTAGAAGGCAAGCCCTTCTCGCGTTTCGTCAAGCCTCATTTTATACTACACGCAGACTTGCGTAAGAGGCTTAAAAGAGACACTCGAATCATCCTCCTGTCTCTCCCTCTCTCTCTATCCCGTCCTAAGTCTATATATGAGCTTGTCGATAATCGAACTTCTGTATGGATAATACGCCAAGTCACACCTGTATACAGCGCCGCCTCTTTCCCTTTATCAACTTCCAAATACTTTTTTTCAATCTCTTTTTTGCTCCTCTGATTTGTTGATTCAACGAGTCATTGAATTCTGTGTACATCTCGTGTATCTTCTCTATCTCCCTCTAACTCTCTCTCGCTCTCTCATTATAAAATTCCCATCGTGCGCATTCCATTTTTGCGACTTGCCGCTTAGGAACTGTCCGAAGTGCGTAGCCTGCAGGTGACTCGGTTTTTCCTTACCCGTGTGCGTGTGCACGCATATATAATAATAAAATGTGAAATGAAGGGACGGCGACGCGCGCGTTTCTCTAATGTCCGCGCCTTGTGCGCAGATTTTATGCGAAAGAAGCGAGAGAGGTGAGGGGGGGGGGAGAGAGAGAGAGAGAGAGAGAGAGAGAGAGACTGCGAGAGAAGCGAGCTTGGCGCGACGTCGAAGCACAGAAAAAGATGAGCCATTTTGTTCGACGAGGTAATGGATTTATTAAGTGAAATGCATTACTGCGTTTATTACCGCCAGGATATGCTACTTGGCTTTACGACTCGCCAGGATGCTGTACTTTAATCTCGATCGACAATGTCGGACGATGCGATTGATTAAATTGATTATTAAACGAGATTTTAATGATTTCTTTTTTATTTATTTCACCGAGGGACTTCTATTTTCATGATTTTTCGAATATTTTATAAATATAAGCAATTCAGTCTCTACCGGGAAACTTTGTTAATCTGTGTAATTATATAGATTATAAGACGAGAAGCATTTTCCAAAAAGAATCAATTGCATAGATTAGATAAACTGAGATGTATCAATTATTAAAGATTGGAAATAAATATAAGAGGAATATCGAGTCTGACTGTACTCGAAACTCTTCTACTAATCTTATATATCTACGAATATATTTCTATGCCATTTCCCTTTGATCTAGAAAGCTAATTTTTTAAAAGATTATCTTTTTCAACAATTTTCAACATTTCAAAGAAGAGATGTGTATGAATAAATACATTGTACTGCATATGTACATAGAATATAATACTGTATTTATCGTCACTCACTCAATGAATATGGTAAAGTTTTACAATTTAGAAATCTGACGGTTAAATTATTATCTTAAATATGTTTTATTTCAAGTAGTCAAATCATATCCAAAAATTAAAAATTTTACCGATTTCGATACCGTAATATCGCAAGACATCGTTTTCTCAGTATATTATTTGTCTCATGTATGCAATCCACGTTACAAAAAAAAACATAAAATAATTTACAGAAGCGAAAATCCTCTTTGACAAAGCATTCCACTAAAGCACTTAACAACGGGTTTTCCATGTACAAACTTGTTATTTTATGCATTTATAATGCTGTTCTTTACCCGTCTGAGAGTCGCTCGACTATTTTTTTTTCTTTTAATATCACGTCCAATCTTATCTTGTTGCAGGATGGATACGTTCCAAGAAGCTGCCATTCAAATGCTCCGCGAGTTCCGGGCGCTCTTGTACCATACGCCACTTCCGCTTCCGGGAACGCGACTGCTGCAGCTGTTGGCCCTTAACATGTTCGCAATTGACTCGACGCAGCTGAAAGGTAAGGGAAAATTCTGTGATATTACATTATACAAAAAGGAATGGGGAGTCATGCCGAAGACGTGTAAAAAGCTTAAGATGAATTCCAATATAGATTTATCGCGTAGATGTATCGCGTAGACGATAAGGCTAGTAGATATTTGAATTATGTATTCAGAGATAAAACGTTTTTTAAAAAAAAATTGTAATATTAGATTTTGAACGATGAAAATCGAACATTTCACAGAGACTGTAAATTTCAGATCTGTACCTTGGATGAATTAATAGTTCATGTTTTGCAATGTAGATAATAAATCATTGTATAAGATGAATGTCCCGATTTCTGCTTATTTAAGTCCTGCTGCTTTAAATGAAATGGTTTTGAAAATTTATTCCAGTAATATTTTACAATCTAAATAAGACTATTGTTTTATTTTTCATCGAATAACAGAAAGTAACGGGTTGAAAATCATTTTAAAAGATTTTAATATTAATAATAGTTAAAAGAAAACTATACTGAAAAAGCTGCATCTGCTCACGGTAAAAAGCTATGATTGAGACGTGTACCTGTTATCCGCTACACTTTTCCTACACAAAATAGTAATTTTTGTTAGTGACTATCTTAATATTTCTTATAGTATTTCTCTCCGTGTAACAGCTTTAATTTTATTCAAATAACACAAACGATAAATCTTTTCTTGAAAAATATATGAGTATACATGGACATTCCCTTTACTCCTGGATCAAACGCCTTATTTTAATAATACATTCATCCCAAATTCGAATGTTGCCAAAGCAAAGATCTTTTAATGCGCGTCTTCTTCCTGCAAGGAAAAAAGCTGTTGCCGCGAACTCATCTCTCCACCGCTTGCTTTACACTGAGAAAAATGTTACAATAAGATTTATTATAAGTTTCAGAATAAATAAATCTTATTGTAACATGATAATAATCATGATACTTAATTCGTCTAAATATAGATGGCGTATCGACTTTCCCGCAAGTGGCAAGAATTATGGTCGATCAGCATATAAGAACGATTTGATAAATACCGAATATGCGAAAAGTTGCGTATAAAAAACGTTATTTAGGTTAGGCACGTAAAGGTTATTAAGAGTTAGTGATATTTGTTTATTTCATTAATTGTGTATTCAAACTCCCATTACATAACCTGCTTCAAATTTCAAAGAGTGACACTCTACATGTAAGTAGATAGGGGTAATCTGTACGGTTGTTGGCCACGAGATAGTGATTGGCCACATACTTTTGTTTATAAAAAAATAAGAAACAGTGATAAGTTATTCATCTTCTACATACATACTTGAATTCTAATGAATACCAAGTTTTCAAAGCACTATTAACTTCCGTAATTTAGAAAATTTGAAATAAAAAATTTTAACGTTATTGACGTCTATGTAGACGGTTTCATGAAATAGGCTTGATTTTTTCAATATAACTTAAGAATTTAAGCAACTGTTCTCGGGTATTATTATGAACTCAATACGAAAAAAAAATATTAGTAATGTTTCATCAACACAAAAAGCTTTAATAATTAAAAATTATGACATTTAAAAAAAATATTTGAACATTTGAATCAGTTTTGAAGGGTGGCCAACATAAGTATCAAGAAATAGGTACAATGACAGTCATTCGCCGGCTGGCCAATCACTGTATTCTGGCTAATCTTGTACAGTGCACAGTCATTGGCATGTATTTTCTCGCTGGTTGTAAAAGTAAGTTTTAAAGTTTTATCTACAAATATGTAGTAATAAACTTGTTTAAAATTCTAAATAAAAATATCTTTTGATAATAACATAGAAAAAATATTCTATGTTTCTTTATCAACATGTATATATAAAAATAGTTTTAGGTTAGATTTCACCATCTTTATACATTTCTCTATGTAAAATGCCAAAAGTTAAGGAAAAGGCAAAGTAAAAAAGGAAAAATGTTGCTGTTAAGAGAAAAGGAAAACCTAGTATTAAAAGTATAGAAAATGTATATAATGTTTTGAAAGTTAAAACTAATACTACTGTTTGCAACCAAATTTAAAACCAGGTTATTTATTTTTAAATTTATATTAACAATTGTAATAAAGTAATTTATTCAAAAGAATCGCTAGTTTATTTCATGCATACCTATACTATTATGGTTAGGCTAATCACTGTCCACTGTAAGGCCAATCAATGTATTTTTTTATTTTAAGTACAATTTTCATTCATATCTCGACTATACTAAATTTTTATTATTTCCTTTAGTTTAATTTAAATAAATAATACTTTCTCAAAAATAGTGATTCCTATTTTACATTAAAATTGCATTTAGTGAGTTATTTATAATAATATTTCAGTAGCATATTCGCTTAAGTGGCCAATAACCGTACAGATTACCCCTACGAATAATGAAATTCTTTTGTTGCTCATACCCTAAAATTATTCAGTTGAATGAAATTTAAAATTTATTATGTAACATAGTAAATTTTATTACATTGAAAGTATGTCTCACCGCTGTCATGCGTTATAGTAATTTCTGCTAAGCTTATAATAAAATTTACTATAACATTTTTCTTAGTGTAGATTGGATTGGCTCGTCGCCCTGGTCTCCTCCTATTTAATGTTACGGGTGCGCGCGCACACACCCCCGCTCTTCACCAGCAGGGCCGGCTACTTTTGGTCGTATAGTTTTATTGTTGCGACTAGAGCAAACGAAGTTGCAGCCATTGTAAATCAAGCCCTAGGGGATACGAGGAAGATTATCGCAATTTCCCCCTCCCTCCTCCTTCGATTCAATTTCGCGGCTTTCCGGCTCCAACTTTCGTAATTGAATCGTTTTTTTTCCGCCCTCCATCCTAAATGAATCACGAGCTATTCGTTCTCCGCGGATGGTAAAACTACATTTTCTATCGCGACAGGACAAAGAAAAATTATCGTGGAATTATGCCCCGTGAATAGCTGACGAGTAATAGTGACGTTACGAAGGCAGAATGTAAATTCTTTAAGCAAGTTCTTAAGTTTTGCTTTTTGTAGACTGTTAAAATTGACTTCTAAGTAAAAGTGTTTCGAAATATTAGAATAAAGCGTTCGTTCTCGGAACGGACGCCGCCCGAGACCTCGAACTTGACATTCGACAAGGAATCGTAAAAGTTTTTGAAACGTGGTGCATCACTTCGCGGGGAGACAAATAATTGACTAGATAAAATATGTTCCCTTTTACGCGCCGTCGTTAAAGGGTATTAGCCAAAAATCTAATAAATTAGCCGAATATTGCCTCGGCCTCCTTGCTAGTAAATAAATCCCGGACTTATTGGATATATACCCGAATGACCCAGAACCCAATTTTAGAGAGGTCGTAAAATTTTCATGTTTTATGCTTCTTGGGAGTGAGACTAGATTCTTAATTTTTCATGGGAGGGAGGGCAGTACAAAAACAGCCTTAAATTTTGCAAACATTGGCAAAAGATTTATTAGCAGGGAAAAGGCAAATGTAACCGACAATTTTCAAAACTCAATAAATATTCTGTGTGCCTTCTATGGATAAATTATTAGTCAGTTGAATTCGACTCTAAAATTTGTATGTTTGTACACACTTATTTCAGTTAAACAATTTGTATTAATTATTACGTGTATATTGTTAATTTTATGTATAAATAAAATTTTCTAAAATTGGATATATTAATCTTTGGCACAAATCAAAATCATTAGACATAATACAAATAGCAAAGTATTGAATAATATTGAAATTAAAGTCTCTTTTTATCTCTATTAAATTTTACATTAGGTTTTCTAAAAGCGCAAAATCCCGAAAAATTTTAAATAATTAATGAAAAATGATTAAATGTCAGGTAGCTAAGCGCGAATAAATTGATAATGATTTTATTATTATATAATAAAGTTGGATCTTGAATAAATTTAAGGAAGCTATTAATTATCTATCTGTGACATATTATTTGATTATGATCACTCTGGTCGGGGTTCCGCTTCCGACAATAATGCATATTCAATATTGCAATATAGTTTCTTTAACAACAGCGGAACAAAATAGCATATGCAGCTCATAAAACACATAAAAAGTTATAAATTAATCCACTAGTGATTCCCATGTATATTAATACAACGTTATGACCTTATTTGCTCACTCGTGCTCATTCACTTTGTTCGATATATTCCAATAACTCAGTATCAAACATAACAGCAAATGTGGCACTCATGCAGTCTCGGACTCTCTCGATGCAATTCAATTTCGGCGAATTCGTTCGGTCGTCAACATTGTATAAAAGCCTCCTTTAAAGCTCGTTTTCCGCGAATAAAATGAGCAAGTATGTATATCTATATCCTATTAACGATTGTCAATCGCATCACGTACGTACATTGCGAGAGAGAGAGAGAGAGATAGAGAGAGAGAGAGAGGAAACTGGTCTCGCTAATAACCCCATATCGGCACGTGAAATTTCATCGCGTTACGTGGCAATTAGCGAGCACCTTGCCGCTATAGTTGGTGCGCATATAATCTAAAACGGCTATAATAACCGTGGTGGCCTGCAAGTGGCTCTCGCCTTGCCGCCGCTCGGACGCGTCGTTCCGGTGCCGAGGAAGAGGCGCCTCCTTATTGATTGATACTTAAAGCATGTGTGCGCGACGATAGCCACCGACGTTGCCATCATCGTGTCTGTCTCTGTCTGCGTGTATGTATACAGGCCCTTTGGCTATTCGCCAATCTGTCCGCGGTGCTTTCTTATGCACTTTATTGCCGTTTCGTCGCTTATGCTCGTTTTTCGCGCGGGTCGCGTGTCGCCTTGTTACATATGGAAATATGTATTGCCAAAGCTTATGATACGTGGACGCGCGTCATCTGTTATTCATTTAGTCGCGATATGGTTGTACATACACCGCATGCTCAGGATATATGCATAATTTCTTATTTCTTGGCGGTGCGCCGCGGTGATTGGATTGCGATTATATATTATGATTTTGCTTTCGCTTGACGGTTGCTGCGATAGATTACACGCTGCGGCCATGATTGAACTTTATTAGCTCGATAGCTAATAAATGCTAATAAAATATCTAGATTGATTTATAAGGATGCTAGCTGACTCATGGGACGATTTGCATTTGTGTCAGGATAAGTGTGACGTATAGTAAAGCTTCCAAAATATGCACGATCTTCGTATAAAACTATACAAGAACTTGTGCGTTAAAATTCTTTTGTCGGTAGGTCCCTTTTTGTATGTGAAAAAAATGTAATTGGCACGTGTTAGTGCTTATTTTAGTATCTTAAATGCTATATATGAATAGTATTTGTGTACCGACTTGATACAAAGTTAAAATCTTAAAGGCACCACAAGCACAGTAACTGTTTTTTTTCTTTGTAAATAATATATTTAATATTCAAAAAATCAAAAGTCATACTCGATTACATTGCGTGACACAGCTTGTAAACATATTAATGAAAAATAAAATTCGTTATATCTTAAACCAGTAATAAAAACTTATCGATGATCCCAACATTCACATCATCTGCAAAAAGACATTTGCATTTCGTACATATATAGGTTTTCAAGCGACTCCATTGGAATGCAGAGAAAATTGAAAAATAAATTTATTCATTAACCACCGTTTACGTCGCGCCTGAACTGTTCCACACGGCCATAACTGTTAAAATTCAAATAAGTCAGTTGACAGGGGGCTGCGCGCATAGCCCGTAGCTGTAAAGTATAGTTGGGCACTTGCACCTGTAGCGCGCACGTATATATATGTATATATATATATATATGCGTATATACGCGTGTATCGTTGCAGCGGCCCAAGTGTGCGCGGCAAGAGGCCCAACTGACAGGAGTAATTGAATTCATAAAGCCCCGACGGCAATTGGCTCCTGCACCAATGAGCCATCTGTGGTCGATATATATACCCGGCTGGTGCAGGCGTGCGCGCGAGAGACGCGCAGCTCGCCATCTCACTTCCAGCTTCATCAAGTTTAACACCCCTGCGGTTCACCGCCACGCGCGTTGCGTACGTCGCTATCTCTCGTATCCTCGTTCGAAGGCTTTTACACACGTGAGTGTATGCCTATATGCCGCAGCAGCTTCCTTCGAAAGTAACCGATTTGCTGGAAATTCACCAGCTGCTACTGACTGCGTTGGAAAGTGCGAACTGATCGGTTTGGAATTTTGCTTGTCGCAAAGGTAGATATTCTAAAGCTTTATTTGCTTCTCAAATGATAAACTGATTTCAAGATTTATCAGATAAATTGTGCAAATCGAATGTAAAGATAACAATTATGCACGAAAAGGAAATTAAGTGAATTTGCAATATAGAAGCGCACATAGAGTCAAATAAGAATTCTGCACGTGTAAAGTTTCCTCAAACGAAACTCATCTCTATATAGTGCCTTATCTGCGAGGATTTCCACTGCAGGATGCAGCAGCGGAATCAGCGGCAAAATAAGCGAAAAGAGAAGTCAATCGCGAAAGAGCAATGCGACCCGGTGCGATCAGTTTTTCCTGGCTTTTCCCAGCCAAGAAAGATAATCCACGTCTCGTTTGGCGCCCTCGCGGAATTCCGCGGCTTTCTTCTCTGTGCGCCCGGAGGGTATAACGACCCATCGTCTAGAGAGACTGCAGCTCTCTCTCTCTCTCTCTTTCCTCTTCTTCCTTCCGCCTTCTTTGCTGCATTCACAGAGCGACCATCTCGTACTCCCTCTCCCTCTCTCTCTCTCTCCCTCCCTCTCTCTCTCTCTCTCTTTCTCTTTCTCTCTTTCTCTTTCACTCATGACTGAGAGGAAAAAAGAGCCAAGGCGAAATCCTGGCGCCGTTACCGATTACAGACTGTGCATTGCTTAACAAACCGTTCGAGCGAGTGAGCGGCAGAGTGAGAGAGAAAGAGAGAGAGAGAGAGAGAGAGAGAGAGAGAGACAGACAGAGAGAGAAAGATAAAGGAGAGAAAGAGGCAAACAAATCCGCCCGGTTATTCACATAATCACCACCCTTGCGACTGAGACTGGACGCGCCTCATCAACCCTCGCTTTTCCTTATGCTTACTGTTTTTTCTTAAACCCTTTAGCCTGGCGAATCCATGTCTAATTTTAGAACGCGTGTTATTTCTTCTTCTCGAGACGCTATAGCGATTTACCTTCCAGACGAGCGAACTCTATATATAGTACAAGTCTTTAAAACAGATGAACTAGAACGCGAAGCGAACATTAAAGGAATCTTTTAAGATTGACGATCGGTCTTTTAAATGATTCTGAAAAATATTAATATTTATCGACGTCGGCTATCCTCGCTGCGAATGCAAAACTCTTCAACTTGCATTGCGTAATCTACGCAATGATATTTCAAAGCTATCATCTGAAATGCATGATTCCGACTCGGTTGACTTCTACAGGAATATTGTATTCTCCATAATAATTTTATCTGTTAGTACCCATTTCGTACGTGCTTTAAATTTTTGCCTAAATTAGAATTTTAATCCTTTTGAATGTATGTAAATTTATCATTTCGGTTGAATTCTATCTAAAAATAACTTTAATCTTGGTTTGGTATTTTTTACTATTACGCGAAATCGGTGCTTTTTACAGAAATAGAAAAACGAATCGCGTATAATAATAAGCTACAGTCGTTCATATAAGCTAGTGAAATTATTAAAACATTCTGACCAATTCGCAAACCACACGGTTACATTAATATGTGCGAGCGCGCAGAATTCAATAAAGTACTTTATATATACAGCTAATAAAAACACCTGCGTATATAAAATCTTCTACGGCAACAGGAAGAACAACCTTTGCTTGATATGTAGACGAGCATAAAATCACGCAGATATTCCCAAGTATAATCACAATTATTCAGATATTTCTAATTTAGTTCCATTTCCTTGGTCCAACCATCATACCGCGTATACTATAAATTAACAACGTTTAATAATATTATTAACCAGTGAGCGTCCTGGAATAACTAGTTCCAGCTCTCCGTATAGCTTGCCAAAACCCTTCCTCTGCAACGCACTCGGCATCTGCAATGAAAAGTTAATCTTCCTCCTCGCTATCGCGTCCTCCTCGTTTCTTGCGCGTATAGTCGAACGATTTAGTATTGGCGCGCTGCCTATCGGCGTATAGTTGGAGTCAATGAAAGGGGTCGTTGCCGCGCGCTCCTCGCCCTTTGCCAAATTGGCCTACGTGACGTCGAGCACGTACTATATATATACTTACATATATATAATACGAGCAGAGTTTTTCTTTTCGTCGTCACTGGAAAAACAGTCCGAGCGGTGTGATGCTCTCGGAAATACTCGATGAATCTCTCTCTCTCTCTCTCTTCTTTTGTAGGCGGGTATGGACTCCTAGCCGTTACTTCCTGGACACTTGATTTATGAGTTTTTTGTAGGAGCAAGGAGAGCGCGTCCATTACGCGGCTTTCATGATCGATTGGGTATAGATTTTGCTCCGCGATGGACGCTTGATTATCTCGAAATTGATTGAGTTGTGGACTGCCGCGACGGCTCTCGCTGCCGCTTGTGGTGTTTTATTGAATCGTAAACCCTGGGGTGTTATTATTTTTAACGCCCAACGAGCGCGATCGACTAATACTAGCGAGTAGCCGCTGACCAATCTAGGTTTCTGATATCAATCTGAAGCTTCATGCCGATAACCTGTTCTTTCATCCACTGGTGGTTCGCGCGCGAGCTGCTACAAAAATTATCTATTCCTAATTGATTTTACGACTTATCTGTTGCAGCGCGGTCCTTTTATTGTCTATATCGCGTCGAAGGCGTACATGGAATATCTTCAGTGATAATATGCTCTTCTTTTTTCATTGGCTTGAGTAGCGACAAGCTGCGACAGATGTTGGCAGCTTTTATATACATACTAGCGAGTTTTTACTGCCTCTATGTAGCCTGGAGTAATATTAAATATTCATTCCGTGCGAATTAATTGACACTTCTTCTCATTGTCACAACGGATACAATTCTAACGGTGGCATCGTACGCATTTTTCCAAAACCATTCGCACTTTGATATTATGATTAGTATGAGCAGTAGGTTCAGTTTATAGACAAATAACACACGTCCAATTATTATCGCTGCACATCGGGTGGAAAAACAAGAAAGAAAAAAAAAACCGAGAAATTGCGCGAGATTAGCCGTGTGCATATGGACGTGAAGATCGCCGATAGCAAATGATTAAGCTCAGTCCGTTACTATTCGAGCGCATTTAGCTGAATGATGTTTCGCATGCCGCCCCGCTAATAGCGAGCATTTGTAGCAGTCGTCGAAGGTTTTTCCTTCGTCGCCGCCGCGGTGAGCGCGGGCACTTCCATGCATATCGGTATCGGCGTGTTTGCGCAATTATGGCGCTTATATACCCGGAGAGAGACGATATCTAGTTGCCTGGGTGCGCGAGCGCGCGCGCGCGGTTAGCCTTCTTGGTTCGCGCGCATAACGTGTACGACAAGTCCTACAACCTGCTTCCTATAAATAGCGCAAGCATAAACCTCTCGCGCTGTGGTGGTTCTTTCTCGTGGGGAGGTATACACTGCGCGCCTCGACTTGCGCCTGTGTTCTTTTCTCGATCTATTGAAATTGTTGGAACGCGCTTTCTGGTTCCTGCTCCTCTTCTTCTTCGAGTTTCGCTGCGGACGTTTTTAACTCTGAGCTAAAGGAGAGACGAGTATTATCGATATTAAAAAAAACTGACCCACTTTTCAAAGCGCAGCTCATTTTTCACTCGTTTGAACGTTTGATTTTTCGTACATCAAGTGTAGGACTTTGGAGGAGTTGACGCGTGAATTATTTTTTTGTAAAGGGAGTATTGTATACATAGGGTTTATGTATTTGGGGAGGTTCAAATGTCAAAGATTGAAGAGATTAATTGAGGCGGAAACGCGCTTGGGTCTTTCGAAGGTTCTCGAGGGTCCTCAATTCCATTCCTTTTGATCTCTCCAAGTATACACAAGTAGACGTTTAAAGTTCGATGTTGCGCAGCTCTCTTAATGACTGAGTTTAAGACAGGTTGACAGAGTCGTGCGAAATTGCCGGTTGATGGTGCGTATCAGATGGCAAGGAGCCTTTCAATCATTCTACATCTGCTTTTCGTCACATCTATTATTTGTATTTCGATGCTACTTGTAAAGTCAAAGTGAAATTCGGCATGTTGAAAGCATTCGTATAACAAGCAATCACTGGAAGAACGTATACACAATTTCACCGTACCTTAATACAGAATCATCTTACCGAGTCGTACAAAGAGTGACCCTGATTAGAACTATATAAGAAGATCGCACCGACATATGAGCGTACATGCACTAATTTGTCGGTACATGCACTCTAAAAAGACGCGGCTAATACAGCAGTGAAGAATGCGCGAGTAGCACACGCAGCTTGGCTCCACTTCTCTATAGCAAACCATCCTTGCAGTCCAGTACACTCGAGCTCAGAGACCAGACCAGCCTCGCTCGCATCACGTATCCTGTGCTGCACACTGCGCAGCGCAAGCAGACATCTCGCAAAGTAAAAGTGTACAGGCTCTAGCTCTCCTTCTCTGTCTCTCTCTTTCTCTCTCTCTCTCTCTCTCTCTCTCTCACTCTTGGGGCTCTCCAGTCACCACCTATTACGTTTAAATGCACGTCGATTCGTCGCGACGGGGCGAGCGAGCGAGAACAGCGAGAGCTCTTTACGCATACCTCGTATGTACCTACACAACGGACTGAGTTGCTGCTGCTGCTGCTGCACATTTGTGCACATAGTGCAGGGGCTCTGGTGCTCGGTCGTGCATGTGACTGAAGGCGTCGCGAGCGAGATGCAGATGATCCAAGATGATAGACATTAGGGACATTAGCCTCGGCCTCATGACTACCCTTCGTTCTACTCGTCGTCGTCGCTGACGCGGCTGCTCAGCTCCGAGCTACCGAACCTATATATTCCTCTACCAGGAGTGCGCATCTCTCTCTCTCTTTCTACTCGCAGTCCTCGGGCACTGCTTAAGTGAATCGCAAGCGCTCTGTAATTTGCGGATTTACGCGTAGCGAGAGAGAGAGAGAGAGAGAGAGAGAGAGGGAGAGAGGGAGAAAGAGAGAGAGAGACTGCATGGTCGTGGCTCTCTCTACTCGGCTAGATCGTTAGTCGCTAGTTTAGCATCCTTTGGAGCAGGAGGAGTACGAGGATAGTTTTCCTTTTCGCTTTTCGTTCCCACTTTTTCCTCTTCTTTTTTCCCTTGACGTTTCGATCGGGTGCACTAAGCGCTTGGAATGCCGTTCGCATACCCCCTGAGCAATGTTGCTCGTACATATACGTTTGATATGATGATAAGTTGGCGGGCGAGCGATGGTCATCGGTAAACGAGGCTGTTTGAAAAATATTACGCGGAGACTTATAGATGATGGAAGTTAATAACTAAATCGGTATCGCGAATCGCACGCATGGTCGGTTTCTTCGATAGCTTTCTGGATATTAATAATGTTTTGGAAATGTATGAATATGAAACAATGAAGGGATTTTGAGTCTAGTCTTTTATCGACATAGTATTGATTATCTGTATTATCTTAAATTGATTTATATTTAATCTCTATTAATACTTCACTGTAACAATAGAGAACAAAGGGAAAGTTTAAACTGTAAAGATCATTGTATTGTCCCAACAGTATAGTGATTTCAACATAATTTTCACCATATTTTTGAATAATTTTTACGATTACCTACACTGTACGGATAAGTTTAATAAATAAATTCTCTCCGTACGATAAGTAAAATTTTGTTAAATGGTTTAATTTATAATTTTAATAATAATTATTATTATTCCTCAATGAATATTAGTATTACTAGTAGCTGTAATTATAAAAATTTCGGAAATAATTTGAAACTTATAATTTACAATTTGTAAACTGCAATAACTTTATTTTCGTTGTTTTAGACTAAATAATTAGTCTAATTTATTTCGTAGTGGTTTTCTTGTATAATCTTCGGCATCAACACATTCATTACGACATCAAGTGCATAAGATACTCGCAGTGTTTATCTAGTTTACTCAGTAATTAAATTTAATAAGTTAGTTTGGCTTTAGAATTCATATTTAACAAGTGCCAGACTGATTGGCTAGCAAATTGCCATCGATTCGCAAAGGAAAGTAAGATATTCTCCGGGCAGAAACGCTTCCTGCATCGGCAAATTACAGATCTCGATCTATCAGTCTAGTTTTCATCTAACTAATGCGATGAGGACAGAAAGAGATCAATATCGTTGCGCATGAATGGACTGTAAATATCTCCTATTGATGGTTGCGGCATCGCATCTCAATGACTGACTTATGTCTCTGCTCGCGCTTAAACACTAATGTTTATTCTGCTGCCCGCAGACTACTGCTCTGATATAGGCCTGGTATATACGCACTGCTGTATCTGATAAACGCTCGGTTTATTGTATAGCTTCGCAAGTGGTATGTTTTCCAGGCGAGTGAATCGCTGCTGCTGCTTCTGCTGCTGCTCCTTTTTTCATACCAGATCTTGTGTTCCTGTTGCCTTGCACTGCATATATCGAGTAGTTTAAGTCCGCCGGGATTATATGGTTTTTAGATCGACTCGTTGCATCCTGCGCTTATCGATTGCTTATATTCGGGTTATTTATCATTTATGAGAAGATCTCGTTTGTTATCGCCATCGCATAAATTATACGTAACAAGATCGCACGCGCGACGGATATACAAAAAGAGCCAATTATTCGTTTTGCAAGTTTTTAATAGTGAATGCATTATTCAAAACTATTTTCATCTGATAACGTGACGGAAGACTCGACAGTCGAAAACTAGTGAATCTTTCAACATAACGCGAACCAATAATTTATCTTGTTAATTAATTTATATATGCCTGACAGAATAGAGCAAATCCTCCTGGTGTGTCTAAAACAAAGTCTCTTTTTACAACTTCCTCAATAATTCTCTTCCTCGCACTCGCCGAAATATGGGAATTCGCGTGAGCAAAACATCCTCCTCTTTAATTAGCGTACAACCCAGCGTAGAGAGTCTTTCATTAGCATTTAATTATACGCGAAATTGCCGCACCTGACGCGCTCGTCTGGAAGTAGATAATCAGCCAACTCATGGCGCGAGAGTAGACGAATTACGAAAAATGTAGGCAGTTTTTAATAATCAATCTGAGTCGCGTGCTGCATCAACGTGTAGCTGAGAGCCAACTTGGCGGTAGAGAGAACCAGAGCGAGGTTCGTATTAACCCTGGACAGAGTTTGCTAAACCCAAGGACTCCTAATGGCTTCTCAGCAATCTTGCGTGGCGCATCGTCGTTCGAAAGTTCCGGATGATGTTATCTTGAATATATCCCGAGGGACTGCACGTAACGAGCAGAAAATTTTGTCAACCCACAACACTATTTCATTTTCTTATGTGGTTAAATGTTGTAATGTAACGGATGTAGATTCATACACAAATACCTTTCTTATATTTTTTATAACTTAGAAACGTTAATTATTCTGACGATCTCGTAGCCTTGCTTGTAACTATGCGTGAATGTTCAACTGGAATTATTCAACATAAATGTTTTAAATTCAATTCTTTGGTCCATAAACATTTAAGTCATTATAAAAAATAAAAAATTACTTTGAAAGCTAAATTCTACATTAAATTGGATACTATCGATGACAATGTATTGAAAACTTTGATATATATTCAACCATCTAAAACTCTATTTCAAAATAGATATGATTTTTTCGAAATAACGAAATTTTTTTAAGAAATCATTAAATAATTTATTGATAATGAAGTTGTCAAGGAACTAATTGATATTCAGTGTCACATCGGGATATTCAAAAATCGTTTGGCCTCTTCTTATTTTCTTTGTAGCTTCTGAAATTTTTTCCCGCGTTTTCAAGAGCGATCATAAAGTCCATTTTTCACGCATTCTTTCATTACACCGATAGCTGAGCTGAAAAATGAGCCACAGACACACGTTCGACAAGCGTGCACGTGATGAAAATTTGCACGTGCTTCGTGACACATCACATTCCAAGTGATGGGGGAGATAGAGAACGGAGAGCTTCGCGTGGATTTTTCATAGCCAAGAGTAGAGAGAGAAAGATAGAGGAGGGGGATGTAGGGTGTGCTACACACACACACACACACACACACACACACACACACACACACACAC
>UELU01102055.1:0-19599 GCA_900490025.1 Megastigmus dorsalis | reverse complement strand
TTCTTCCCATCGGCCGAGGCCCAGCACCTCGGCGCTGCATTGAAGAACATAACCTCTATAATTGACACAAAATGTCTCGACTGACAATTGAAGAAATAGGTTATAATGTTATTAACATAAATCCTTTCCAAATTTTTCTTCGTGTAATATGTGCATTAGACTGGTCACAAAACCTGTCACGCACAACAGTGTTATTTTTTTTTCTTCAAAAATTTATCCGTATTTTAACACAATAGTTTAATTATCAATTGCGATAATCTTTCTTTACTGAAATGTGGAGGATACTCTTCTCTCCTTTTTGAAAGATATACATATGAAGTATATTTCTTCTGACAACAACAATGCGAAGTTACTAAAAAACTACGTATAGCATATTGTCATGAATGAACAAGCAAAATACGTTTATCAATACAAAATTCGTCCAGTTCAAGATTAATATGAGATTGATAATCATCCAAGAAAATCAAAACAGGAAACTGAAGATGAACTTATTCAAACTGACGGGATGACGTCATATGGCGCATAACTTTTCTTGTATAATAAAAGTTTTCGGTGAACAAGGAAATTGATGAAAACACTACCCGAGGGGTTGGGTTTTCAGGGTCGCTGATCACGAATCTGAAAAAGATTTTGCAAATTTTCACAGAATTTCGCCATATTATAGAATTTCAAAAAAATTTTGGTGTTTTTGGGGGAGAATATCTGCCCCTGGGGGATGAATTTTTCAAATCTCACCTCAGATTCGTGATCAGCGACCCCAAAAACCCTCTACATAAAGTTTTCAATACATTTCACAGTATTGTTAAATTTTTTAAAATTTTAACATTTTGTTATACCGTACGCTGCCGGGATGCGCCATATACTTTTTTACGTTGCAAAACTTTGCAAGACGGCCGCAATATTCGATTTAGACTGTATATTGACGTGCTCTACCAGAAGAACCTCCTTAGCATTTGTTTCCTTTTTCTGACGCCTAAGACCTAATAATAGCTTCACGTATCATTAAAGAGCGCTGTCTTTTATTTATGACAGACTCTCTAACGGTTTAAAGTTTCTTGTTAGCTTAATAGTTTGACTCGGGATTTGTTTTTCAATCAACAGGTTTTAGACTTGATTGCATCAGTTCTAACTCAGATTTACACTCAGATTTACAAGTTTTAATTTAGTACAATCCGTTTAGTTATTGCTCCTCTTAGTCAAATCCTGATTCATTTAAAACAAATATTTACACAGATATATAAACAGTCACGACAACAAGTGGAAAAAGTGTCGAGAAAAGAAAAAAAAGCAAAGAATGAAGAAAGAAGGGCGGAGCAACAGCAGAGAAAAACAGACGTTGATTCATCGGCAAGCTGCTTCACATGACTTGGGAAATGGTTGGGCTATTACGATAGATAGGTAGAGACCGCTTTACCCTCTCGGACGTGCAGCTCATGAAAGATTCATTGCTCGCCCGCGTTTTCTGCTCCATCGCTTACGCTAGCATCGTTGCTACTGTTGCTATTGGTACCCTGGTATCTCTTGATATCGAACGTCGAAATTAATATAATTACTGCGGCGAGTCTCTTTTAACCTTATTTATTTTATTATTTTCTAGTGCCTAATATAGAACTGCCTGTATATTACTGAAGATAGGCTAACAGACTACCTTCAGTAACATACAGAATATAATTACTGCGACGAGTCTCTTTTAACCTTCTATTGTGCTTATTGCTACTTCCTTGGTTTCTTACGAACACTGTAAAAGTTAGCTTTTACCTTGTTTGCGGTGTTTGTTTTAGTGGAAAAACATTATTTATTGTAACTGAATTATGAAAAATAAGATTATATTGAACTTACACGAATTGTTAGACGAAACTAATCATTTCTTAAATATAGACAATACTGGAACATAATACTCAAGTATATTAATTTTGAAATTTTAAAGAGCATGAAAAATTCGAAAATCTCTAACATGTTTACATAAAAAGTTATAGCGTCGATTCAGAGGCAGAAATATACATATTATGACGTTATAAAGGGTTAAGTTAAAAAGTCGTTTCCAACCTTCACGTACATGTATATATAGTAATAGTGTACAGTATCTATATAAACATTTATTTAAACACTAACATTTACAATAACACAAGTAGGTAGAAAAGGTGTTATTCCACGGGATCAATCACAGATCCCACAAATATCACTGGTGCATTAGTTGTGAAATCAATGAAGAGCTAATGCATGCAAGGCAAGATGTACATACAATCGGCAGTACTCGAGCATCTGTTTATTTAGAGATCGTGGCTTGCTATGCTCTTTATCGTCACTTGATTGCCAGGCATATTTACCTCCTCTGCCGCTTCATCATCTTGCTTTTATTCTGTGTATCTTTCTAGCCGCCGTCGCTCGCACTCTTTGATCCTACCGTTACGTTTATTTTAACGTCCTCAGGCCGTGAGTGAGCTTAACGCGGTAACCGTTCATTAGACGTAGACCGCCTCGGCCTTGTTTCCTCAGCTCTCGACTCCGTTTTGATACTCTAGCCATCCGTTCTCTTTGTTGTCTTTGTAGATGCTATTTGGTTTCTTTCGGTTTTTCCAGAATCAACTTGGACAGATTGACAGACCAGTGCCAAATGGGATCGAGATGATGTTTCGAATCTGAAAGAGAAAAATGTAGTACTTTGATTGATGCAGTTGCAAGTATACGGTAATGAACTTTATGCTACGCTATTGTTATTATTAGGATCTGGAACCAAGTTTCCGACAATAATAATTAATTTTGAAGATTTATCAATATCTAAATAAATAATAATCTAAGTAAATATTCGCAACAGATCCATAAACTGTTCGTCACGTAAATTATTCGATACGTAATACTGACCAAGTTACTATTACAAAATAATGAAAAACATGACAATAAAAGAGGAACCTTAAAAACTTGAAGTTTTTTAAGTAGTCAATAAAGCGACTGCAAAAGATCTCAGTCACCCGGGAAATTCAAGGACGTGTAATATTAATTGACACCCATCACAAGCTCGCAGCTTCAATTCGTGTACTGTTTGCGTGTTGGATTGCATTTAAGAAAAAGAAACTTTTTTGTGCTCTCTAAATTTAAATCAGTGAAAAATCACTGATTTGGGTAGTGAACGGCCTTTTCACTTGAGGATCAGTGAAAAATTCCACTGTTCTTGGTCGAAATCGTTATTTTCACTTATGAATTAGTAAAAATTACATCGATTTAGAATACTATTTCGCATTCACTGATATTTCAGTGATTTTACTTCTCACTATTTAATTACTGAACTAACCAGACAAGAAAGAAAACAAGTAATTTGATGTTCGGAGCGTCAGAGGGGGGAAATGAGAATCGTAGATTACTATGCTCCTTCTATTATCGTTTCGAATTAAGGGAGCGGAGACGAGTAAAAAATTTTAGATCCATCAGTTTCTACAGCATCCTCCATCCATTCTTCTGATTATTATATCTCGAAAACAACGTAGCTAGGCCTCCTACACCGAGAAAAAAATTTCTTTGAATCACAGGCAGCTTTGCTAATCAAAAAGAAATAGTTATTGATTTAATAAAATATTTATTTACTACAATGAAAGTTTAATTTTTATAACTATATATATATTTTAATTTATTACTTTGTCACTGCGGTAACTAACAAGAAGTGCCAAGGGTACCGTGATAACGATTCTGATGCAATTTTACAGAGACTTTCTTTGATCGAAAATATAAAATAAACCAAAATTTAATTTTATTTTAGATCCTTTATAACTTTTGAAAGAAAAGTGCTAATAACTTGCTTTAAAATGTAAATATAAGCTCATCTACACTTTTGATTTACACTTTGTGGCATTCTCTACGATTTATAACCTGATATAAAACCTAAAAACCCACCATGATTTTTCATATATTTTGATAAAATGGGCATTAAGTCGAGCCCCAGGGCTCATTTTCTAAACTCCAAGACACGTGTCTTATACTTCCCATTGTAAGTATTTCATGAAATCAATAAATTTTTCTTCAGAATTTAAAAAAATATTTCATTATCTGCCTGTAATGAAACTCTATTGAGCTTTGTAATTATTTAACATCTCACTATCGCATTGGAAATTGCAATTTTCTGGCGATCAAGATATGCACATACCGTGGATGATTTTCATGACCCCCCTCCCCTAAAATCGGTCTAAAATAATAAAGCGTCGCGATGCCGTGAGCTTGTGCGTCTATGTACTTAAGCAGGCAAAAGAGCGGTAGAGACGCTTGGAGATGGAGAAACTGGAGAAGCGAATTAGCAGCTGGATTAGATATAAACCGGCTGATGCGGCGAGATGAGTTTCTGGCTGCATTTATACATGCGCTTGCTTGACTATATATACTCTCAAACTTTCTCGCCCATCAACGATTTCCGTGACATTGCCACCACCGCTGCTGCTTCTGCTGCTGCTATCGTACTTACTGTTTACACGCTTTTATTCGAGACGAACCTCTTCCCGTAATTTTTTATCGATCTTGGCTTGGATACTCGTTTATATCAAAAGTTTCGTTGATTTTACATTAAGAGTTTATCACTTCCCCGGAAATTTTTGGATTAGTCCGAAGTTTATCTTGCCTATTTTTTAAAGATTATAGACAATATCGAGAGTGAAGATCGATTGTTTATTTTTCCAGGAATCAATTGTGACTGGTATTGATTGAGTATTCTATATAAGCGTAGTTTGCTATGTTTGCAAACTTTTTGAATGTTTGTAATATATTACCACTAAAATAAAAAACGCTTTTTTTAAAATTTTAGAAAAAATTGGAATCTATCGAATAGGAGTTTTAATTAAAATTTTATCAGATATCAGTTGAGATAAAAAATATTATATTAAAAATCAAATATTTGCTCGTGATAAAGAAGAGACTAGCAAGTATTTGGAGCTTGAATAATGTTATGAATAATCTATGTCCACAAACGTAAAAACTTTATTTAATCTAAATTGCCTCTTAAATTGTATTACATTTTTTCCTTTCTCAGTGCTCGACGCATCTACCCAAAATTAGCTTCATTTACTAGGAACAAATCCAAAGACACATATTAATCCACTTCATTTCATCGCTCGCAAACTCGAAAAAAACTGCCGAAAAAAACTTGGAAGGGATGATGGAGTCAAAAAGAAAAAACATCGAGGAGCAGGAGAGAGAGATAGAGAGAAAGAGAGAGAGAGAAGCGTGTGCGCAAAAGAGAGAACGATATCCCTCCAATTACTGGAGCTTCCTTTGCGCGATGTGGTGTCGTTTCATTAATTTTAATTAAATATTCTTAATAAAATCACGTGAGGATTAACGCGATGCGTTCATCATCTTTGCGCACCCTGTGTGTATATGTGTGCGAGTGGGCATGGGAACGAAAGATAGGCGAAAGAGAAAAAAAATTAAAAATGAACCAACTTTAGTGGAGTAAAGTGCATATCACAGGTAGTTGATGCGAAAAATGAGTTACTTGCTAGTTTTATTACGTTTGAAAAAATTGTAGCAGCGATTAATCGTTTCACAGTTCAAGGATTTCATCAACATTTATTGAGCGACTTCTAAAGTTATTACTTATTTAATCTTGTTCGCTGTATATTTTATAAAAGAGAAATATTAATGATAGTTTTGATGTAAAAGTTTCAGTTATAATTTAGTAAATACATATAGCTTCATATCAAAATTTTTACATGGCTTTATCATCAATAAATGAAAATTTAAAAAAAAACGTATAAACATGTTTTTTTTTTAAAATATCAGTGAAATAAAAGATACTGTAGAAGAATAGGAAGTAAATGAAAATTAGCCAAGTTAACTAGGAACACCAAAGCTTATAGAAGTACAGATATAATTAATCCATTAACGACCAAGACCCTGAATTTTCAACAACTTTTTCAAGGCTTTTTTTCAATTAAAAAAAAGGTTTGAAAAAATTTGAAAAAGATCATATCAATACGTATTTTGAGCTGTTCTTTCGAATGGTGATACCTATTTTTTATTAAAATACTCCTGCAAAAAAAATGGCGTTTTTCACGAAAAAAAGTTAAAAAATTTCAACTATATGAATTTTTTTCATAAGGAAAATGCTACATAAAAGTGCTTTTTTTAGTTGAAAAAAGGCCTTGAAAAAGATGTTTAAAATTCGGGGTCTTGGTCGTTAATGGGTTAATATTATAATTACAATATTTGATTAAGATTCCAGAAAGGTGAAAATATGCTCTAAACTAGCAGCACGAAAAATAAATTCCTTATAAAGAAGGAAAATGTGATAACTTTGTTGGATAATACCGATATGTTGCGGCATGCAGGTTATGTAGTGATTTTATTTATAAATTTAGCTCTTGATGTTCAATGAAACTTTAGCAACATCAACATTAATAAAGAATTGAATTTTCAAATTTATTGATCATAATTTTTTTTAATCATCTTTTAACTATTCATGAGTCTTTATCCGTTCAAAACATTTTTATGTTACAACATTTTTATAACTTTTTGTAAATATACAAATAATGCATTGTTCAGTTGCAATTTTTTTAAATTGAATAAAATACCTTAATACATTTTAACTGTGTATTTCGAAATTAGAAAACTGCCATGAATAGATAATTCTAATTATTTTGAAAGTATTCATTAAGAATATAACATTTTTACATTCATTTGCAATAGAAAAATGAATAAATATCATATCTTAAAAAATCCAACGAAAGCTCTTATAATATAGATTCGTCAGTGATTTGTATCATACGAATTAAAATAAAGTTAAAGCAAACATTGAAAAACCTTAAGAACATTCCCTGGCTCGTGGGATTTTCACCTGCCATTTGACGTTTTAGCGCAAAAAATAACTAAAAAACAATCGTTAATGTGCCATAAAACTGACATCGAGTCAGCTTTCCCCTGTTTACATTTGGCTCGAAAAAAAAAGTTTCAACTGCACTACCAGCATCCCGAAAAAAATTCTCCTGCTCGTAGACTCACATACACAAACACATGCGTGCATACTCAGGCCGCAGTCATCGCGACCCTTTAAGCCAGACGCTCAGAGCTTTTCTATGGTCTCGAGCCGCTGCAGCAGTTCCCCTTCATAGCTCGCCTCTCTTCTCTTCTGCACCAAACCCTTTTTTTTGCAATCGCTGCACTCCAGTCTTGTACTTCTCTCTCTCTCTCTCTCTCTTTACTCCCTCTCTCTCTCGCTCTCTCTCTCTCTCCCTCTTTTTCTTTCTCTTTCTATTCTCCCGTATATTCCCCTTGCCTGGCTCAATGCAATTCCGTGTATGTACGCTATATAGTCGACCGATTTTTTCACGTGTGTGCGTGGAGCGCGTGCAAAAAGCCCCCAGACATGTCGCTTCGATCCTGTATGTACACGCTCTCGTGTTTCAAACCATCCTCGTCAGTGGTTCTCAATTATTAAACAACTTTTCATTTCTTTTTTTTTTGCGCGATGAAAAAATATTTTTTTGATCGAACATTAAGAAATTTTAATTTGGTATATATTTATTTGGTTGTTGGTAATAGCGAAAGATTTAATGACGGATAAACTGGTACTCACAATATCAGTGCATTTAAAAAAAATAGAATTATTTCATATCGTGTTACATTGAACCAATTATTTTGTACCAAAAATCTTGTCTATAATTAAAGTTTTTATAGTAAGAAGTAGTTTCTAATAACTTTATTACATCACAGTAAATTAAAATTTAACCGTCATTGAAACACTGGATTATAATAGAAAGGGTACGATCTAAAAAATATGAAATTATCAAGAACGTAAAATTTCTTTTAAACTCGAAATTTTAAATTAATGATATTTCTCGAATCAAAGGAATATAAAAGAGAGAGGCACAACTAGTGACAGACTAAAAATATATTTCCATTATTATATCATACTCATCCAAGTGCATAAAATCGTCGTTTACATATGACAAATTTTTGCAAATTTTCGTTAATTTATAAATAGTATACTATGCTTCCACAAAACATTTTCAGCAGCACTAAGTAGAATTTTGCATCTCAACATTAATCCGTCCCGGCAACACAGTCCGCGAAAATTTCGGCGTCGCACAAGAAAAGCAGCTTTGAACGCGCAGGCGTAGAATATGTCGCGCGTTAAGCTCGTAAATCAATTTTTGCCTCCTTAATTCGTTGAAGAACCGAGTGCACGTGCTTCACTCACCCTCTAGACCATTGAGTTAGGAAGGCGGAACGAGAAATTGAGGAATTAGACGGCTGTGGCTTATAATGACGTTTACAAATTTCACGGATCGCGTACGTCTATACGGGTGTAGATGCGAATTTGAGTTGGATTTTAGAATCTGGTAATCAAGTTTTTATTTGTTTATGAGACTCACAGCTGGGGATTAGGTTCAGCAATTACTAAATTTTTAAACTGCATACTTGCAGTTCAGTCTATGTTTCTATAAGATTTCTTTTTTCTTGTCTTTTTCCTTTTTTCTTTTATTGTCTTTAATAATTGTATATTATAAATGGAACCACGATTCTCCTCAGTGAAAATTTGTTAGAACATCTGTTCGATGTTATGAGGTTGTAATTGAAATTTATTCAATACTCATCAATTCTGCATAGAAATCCTTAACGTAAAACAGGGGAAGTTGCACATCTGACGATCACAATTGAGTAAATGATAAGATTGGAATAATTGATACGTACAATCCAATGAAACATTAAGTTAATACAATAATTCTTTTGGAAAAGTGGACGTGTTAAATGTGAATGCAAGGTTAAAATGAATTTTCACTAATATTTTTAGTTCTGGGGTCTGCATAAAAACTAGACACTATAGAATTGAAAGCTATTTCAAAGCTGAACAATACAAATTCATGATGTGCAATATTTGATCGTATATTTTTCTCTTAATAGCCATAAAATATTGTCATTTGATTAGCACGTTGACCAGTCAAACTCGTCAATTTTCTACCAAGAAAGTAATATGCTCATTTGAATTTATTATATAATTTACACCAAAGTCCAGAATGTCTGTTACTATTAAAATTGAAGGCAAATAAACACACTTATCAAACTGCTCAGTGACAATCGTATGAGTTATTAAATTCATCAGTGGTGGAAAGTAATAACCAAGAAATTTGAACGAATATTTATTTTGCGTTACCAAGTTCGGAGGGAAAAAGTTTAATCTTGGTTATAACAATCTCCCTAATGAAGGTGTCATAAATGGGTTGCAGTAAAGATGCACTGGTGATGAACTGAATTTATTGATTTGCAATACAGAGAGTGTGTTTTTGAAAATCTTGTCTAATTTTAAATTTTCATTAAAGTGTGAGAATTATGAGACAAATATGCACTGTGGTAGAAAACCGATTGCAGAAAGCTGTTCTATTAAATCTACTGTTTACTGCCAGTATTTGACTCCGATACTATTTATGGAATAAAGAATTATTACAAATAACATAGAATACTATTAAATATTTAACAGCGGTACACTTATTGTTTTGTTTTCTAGAAGCAATATATATATTGGCTAAGTCGATACTAGTGGTTGGTACACTTACTATGATTTGTTTAAAAATGTTTTGTTTAAAAACTTGGATTTAATTAATTTTATCAATGCATAATGTTATTTAATATAGATATAACTGTTCTGTTAATTGTTGCATGAAAATGTTTAAAGTAATATTTTCCATTGTTCAAACTCAACTTTCTTTGAAATAAACCAAAATATAACTAATTTAAAAAAAAATATAATTGTAAATATACTTTTTTATCATCATTTTTTATGACGTTTTGAATGGTATACATGGGTTTTCACTAAAAGGAATATTTATATGTTTATCATGCTAGAGTCCTTAAAGTATAAAACATTTTAATGTACCTTTTAAGGCAATAACGTGGTACGCGAGTTTATGGCGTTCCAACAGAGGGTGGTGCACTTCGTGCATTCTGTTCCGTAATAATTATTTTTTGACCTTTTATTTGAGATACCGTTACGATATTAGGATTGTCATCTAAAATAATTGACATGTCTCAAATTTCATGATTAAATTACAACTTAATAGTGATCGCAGTAACCGGTCACAGTATGTATAGTAACTGCCATACTTCCTCCGGTTCTCAAATTCTCGATCCATCTCTCATTGTGCAGCTATACATCACTCCTAGTTCACCAATATGCTATCCATCCAGTCTACATTCCCACCTATTCCATCTCTCTTAATCTCATATGCATCCTTTCTCTCCGGTGGCATATAACTAATTTTGCCAGTCGTCGACGGTTGCCGCACTCGTGAGTCCGCTTCTGCTACCGCTTCTGCTGTATTCGCTCTGTTTGCTCGTTGTTTCACCCAAAATCCAATTCGCGCTTCCGCTACGCCTGTGTACAAGGCAAGAGCGAGAGAGCGAAAGCAGTTGCCTGATTTCACTCCAGTCGAGCCCCAGACACTCTGTACAAACTTACGTATATGTATATACATATATACGTGTAAGAATGTTTCTGAAGAGCAATTCGGCTGGTTGTAGCCGTTCTGATTTATGATATTGGCGCTTTGCGCATGCGCCAGTCTGAGAGATGCCGTTTCTGCCTTTGGCTTCGACCTTTAAATATATTAGCAGCTGTCTGGGCGTCCGATGGGAAACCGAATGATTGAAATTGATGTCGCACAGGATTTGGGATGTGCAAGGATATTTATTCTGGCTTCAGTTGGTACAGTTTTTGAGAAATTGAATTCAATGTTTCGGGATGGTTTATAGCTGGAATAGTCATTTAAATGCTATTTTCAGTTGTGCTACTTTTTTCGCGTATTGAGCATTTAAAGTTCTCTGTCGAAATCAATGGTTTCAGCCATACTAAGAATTCCTTATTCCGCTTTATACTTTTTCTATTCCTCCACAAGGAATAGAAAAAGTATTTGAAAGTAACTGTGAATTCTACTTCCAGTAGGTTGAAGTATCAGAATATTTACGTACAATTTCTTTTTACAATAAACAAAATATATTTGTTTTATAACTTATTGAACTTTCTAGCAACTTTATGTTGTTGCAATATAAACGTTTTATTCTAAAAACAAAGAGAACACCATTTGGTACTGTTCTAGCAACATGGTTTTACAAATACAAAAAAAATATGAGTGTTCCGTGTTTTTTTAACGATATTTTTATTCTTAGATATTTATTGTAATAGTAAAAGAGCATAATTGTAAAATAACTATTAATTATAGTGAAAATAATAAACATTTAAAGATAAAAATTCTATTTATATCGGTTTTTAATCAGACATGCGTGGGAAAAGTATTTGATTAAAAAAATATTCTCTGTTTCTGATCACTTTGGCATTGATTAAAATGAATAATTGCAAAAAATAATAAATATAAAATAGATATTAATCAAGCGAATGATATAATAAAGTAAAATACATTCATAGTAAAAATCCAAATGGTTTCTATTACATTGTATATACAACGAGAAAATGAGAGGGAACGTATTTATTTCATTGCTTAGAAGCGGGAAGAGCAGTAGTTGCGATTTACGCAGCAAAATGTACGAAGAGCACCACCCTCAACTGTAGTATGGCGATAAAAGAAAGAAGCGAAGAATCAAAACGATGATGTAAGAGAAAGAATCCGCACCTCCACACGTACGTAGCCAGTTAGGTATATTACATTTAGGTATGACAGCACGTCCTCTTCAACAGCAGCAACAGCAGATAAGAGGGATGCAATGCAACTCTGGTTGTAGGGCCAAGAACGGGCGACAGAAGGGCTGCTGCTCTGCTGCTGGGGGTGGAATGGGCGCGCAGACACTCCCGCCCCTCGCCACGTCATGATCAATATTACGTCCACCCCGCTATGCCCCGCGTCAACCCCTTCAAACCTACGCGCTGTAAACCAGCCAGGAGGCTAAAAAGCGACTTCCATCTCTCTTCCTCTCTCCATCTCCCTCTCTTACATCTCCAACTACCTTAGAAGGAAGCGATGATGAAGATGCATTTCTTTTTTTTTTCTAATATTGCTAGTTGTGCCACTTAAATTTATTTTACATGGAGATTTTTGACTGATTGTTCGACCTTTTGTGGATGATTTGCGATCAATTATAAGTGTTTCTAACGTATCTAAAACAAGCAGAATGTCTTTGGTCCGATTGATATCTAGAAATGTTTTAAATGAGTTTTCTATTATTTTTCAAAGAGATTAGAATATTTATGTAGAATTTGAAAGCTAGTGAATTTTGTTGAAAAACGTCAAAATGTTCTCTCAAAGCAATGGTTCCATCCGCCAATAACAAGTCAAGGCTTTAAAGGACAGCTATGGACTAAAAACTGTCTGTAAATAATGACACGAAAGCGAAAAACTTCCCTGTTAAAAGCGTAGACGGTTGGTAACAAAATTTCACAAATTAGCCAGATTCTGCTAAAGGATTTGGTCAGAAACCCCACTACCTGGCAACAGTTTCGGGCTAGAGTGTAGGCAGTACCTGCTCAATTTTAAAATTCACGTTAAAGGTTGTTTAAGCCATTTACATTTAGTTAAATTTACGAAATATCTTTTATATATTGTTTAATATACTATCTAGAAAAAAGTGATGTTGTAATGCGATGAACGAAAACAAAAATACATAAACAATGAAAGGAAGAGAGCTGAATTTTGTGGTTAACAAAGCGCGATGGTAACGTAGATGCACAGTCCCGCTGTACCGACCGACACGGACAGGCCTCAACTAAACTCGCACCGTTCGCAGTCGTATATTCACTCATAACGTCTGCCAATCAGGAGTCAAGACTATCAGGACAGCCAGTGTGGCGGGCTCATCTCTCGCGCCGGCAGATTTCTGCAACCTACACTTACTTTACAGTAAAAGAAATACGTACGTTTGCTGCTGTAAAGGTGTGAATATTTCTTTTTCTCGTCAGATTATCGTGTTAATAATAAGCACTATATTTGTTTACCAACTTTCGGGCGGTAGCCGTTTTAAAATAAACTACAGATTTACGAAATGCAAGTACAGAATCGTTCTTTCGTTTCGTACAGCTGCCGTACAAAAAAACTTTCTCTTTGAGAAAATAAAATATTTTATGTGTTAGGTTTTGCATAAGGTCCTAGATTCTGGTCAGATCATGCTTTGATTCTGCACAGAATCTAGTTTATAAAGTAGCCCGGCTGGTTAATTTTTTACTAGGGTTATGGACAAAATTAATTTTAATCTTTCAACTACCGATGGCAAGAAGTTTTTGACACGAAGCATTGAAAATCTCATAAGATCAAAGAATAATAAACATTGCATCTTGAAATACTTTTAAATCAAATTTCATGTTATTGGGGCGAGATTACATTAAAAGTAATAGTAGAGACAAGAAAAGTCTAAAGATGATAGTGTATAGATATATGTAAACGCTTGTCCTGCGTGACTCTAAGTTTGAATTCAATGGCCATTGAGTTTTGTAATTCTTTTTTTATTTCACCGACCGATGATATTGTTTGATCAGTCGATGTTAAAACTTCGTTACTACATCCAGGATATTCCTGCTTGAGCATATACCAAAATAGATTTTGTTGTTTAGTGAAACATTCGTGTATGTGATTTACAGCTTGTCTGCGTATTACAACAAATTCGTACAAAAATGATTTACTCTCATTTATAGAATGATAGTTATTACGTGAACACATGACCAAGCTCTATATGCATAATTTTAAAAATAAACAACAATAATAAATTATTAAGCTCCATAGTTTTATATGTCTATAGGTATGAGAGCTATACCTAGACGAATTATCTGGACATTATCATCGGCGATTTTTAATATACCCAGATGTTGAGTTAGATGGAATTTTAATTTTACACCTAGTCATAAAAAATTTCTCAGCGGATTTTCTAAACTACTTCCTCGGCAACCCTATACCTATTATAAATATTACGGAGATATTGCGGAGCGGGGACTATCATCGGCAACCTTGTCCACGACAGATCAAACGCACTATCTGGACATAGTCATCGAAGACCTTAGACACGTAGACGATAATTATACTATACTCTACAAGAATAGAATACGACACTGAAATAGGAAACGCGGAACGAGGAAAATAAACACACGAAAAAGACAAGGAGCTGATTCTGGAGCTCACGCAAAATCAGAAATATAGTCTGGGGAAAGATCTGGTATAGCGGACGTAGCCAGAACTTTTCCAGAATTGTGTATGACTATTCTGAATATCTTTCAGAATATCAGTCGAATATTAACTTAATATCTAATCGAAATCATAACTGCTTGAAAACCTATATACTATCGTCAGTTAGAGTTTTCTATATAAATTTTCATGTTCGTTTTTCTCGTAAATTATTTACGGACAAATACTAAACGTTGTATGTAAATTGTTAGTTATTCGTTTACATAAATGCACGTGAACTTTCATTCGCACACATTTGCAAAGGTTCACCAATTCTACCTTGAATCTCGAGGATACCAATCAATTTCTCATGTGTAACGCTGTACATTCTTTAAGAATATAATTAAATCTTGCCAAGAGTTTTATGGATGATACAATTTACGGATCAATTGTATTTTCAATTTGCAAAACATGACCGATTCAAATTACAATATCTCGTGCTCCCGCCATTTCTAATTTCATCGGCCAATATTGAACCGTCGCTCGATTCGCCGAGTAAACCAGTCAACTTGGAATTTTCATCGTCGTGCCCGTGCACCACTAGTGCTGAGTTTGCTATTATTCCGGTTTCGTACAATATCGTAAACTATGATACCGATTCTGTTTTCTTTTGCCGTGATAAAACAGTCAAATACAGCATTTTTTATAAAAGACAGTACAGTAGATCGTTTGTGAAACTCGTGTGTACGTAAGAAGTAGTGTCATTGATTTTACTCAATTTGTATCTAACTTGGTTACGAGTACAAATAGATTAAAAAAATAACATTACTGTTTCGATGTCTTTTTTCCCATGTATGCAAAAAAGTATTCAGACAAAGCCTTTGTTCCATTCGAATTCAAAATATTGAAAAAATTTTCACCGCAAACATCGCTAAAGTTTCCGCCCTTTAAATAAAAGATTATTTTACAATCATATTTTACGTCGTTTTTTGAAAGTTCTCTGCTTATTGCTGCAATAAATTCGTATGACATTTATGCACATTCATAACAATTATAATTTTATGTTCCTGTAATAGAATACGATATTACGAACGATAAGTTCTGAAGACGTATGTTCGCGTGTTATCCTGAAACGTTCTGAATAAATTAAAATCCGCGTATTTGTGAGATCCCGTTTGACGAATAATTAATTCATATCCATCCTGCACGACTTAAAATCTTGAGTTTGCTTAAATAGTTAATAGCCATAAAATATGAACTAATCTATTAATCTGGTTTTCATCTTGATATAAATTTACACTTCTAATCTTTATTATAAACCTTTTTTATCTTCTTTAATACTTTCACATTTCCATTGCATTTAAATATTCACATCATTTTCATACTTGTGATAAGATCTTGAAAAATAACAACTATTCGTAACCTCTTTTGAAAATGTATATGTAAATTAGATATAATTTTTATAGTTTCTATAAAAAGTAACGTTTTACCATATTTTTTGTCGTTACAACTATTTCCCCATATGCCGCCCATGAAAACAGTAATAAAATTGCAATCGCAAAAGTTTTTGGGACTTCTATTTTATATAGTGACACTAACACTGACGAATGTCATGTAAATTCGAAGGAGTAAACTTAGTTTATAGATGTCATCATATTGTAATTATGTAGTTATCGCATGTAGCTGAGCACACGGAAAGTACAAGAATAAAACCTGCTTTAAAGCGTACAAAACTATGCTATACAAGCAGGTGAAGAGGAAGAGGGTATAAGTAATGAGAATCACTGAAGGGCCTATAAACGGGATATTTGTATTTGTACAAGTAGTAATATCGGGCTACGGTCGGACGGTAGCTCGAAACCTTCCTCCTCTTTTTCTCCTTCCCCTCAGCCGGCAGCCTCGCGAAGATAGCTACTTACACTTTTCCGCTTTTCGTTTCTTGCAAGGCAGACTCCTCCTCCTCCTCCTACTCCCGTTTCTGGAATTCGCGACTTCGACCGTGTCTGTCTATCCGGTTACTCTTCCTAAGTATGTGTATATGTGTGTGTCTGTGTGTATGTGTGTGTGCCTATACTCTATGTCTCGAAGCTGCGAAGGAAACACAGAGAGAAAGAGAGAGAAGGGAAGAGAGGTAGTTCCGGACTGTACACACTGGCAGTGCGGTCTACTGCCGCGACTGTACGTCTGCCTCTCCAATCTGCAGACTATTGTGACACTCCACTTCTCTTTCCCTTGCCACCTCGCGTCTCTTTCGCTCTCAGTATATCTCCGTGTGCTTGATTCTCTCTCTTCTGGTGTTTCCGCTCACATCCATCCTCCGCTCCTCCACGATTCCTACAGCGTTTTTTTCTTCCTCCTTTTTACTATTCGCTCTTCTCTTCCCTATCACTGATATCTCTGCTCGTTCTCTCCTTGTCTTTGCTGTCTTGCTGCTTCGTTTCCTTCTGGAGCAGAGTCCTTGGAAACGCAGATAAGGGCAGCTCCACCGCGCAAGAAATGGTTTTACGGAATCGATGTTTGAGATATTCTGTTCTTCGCCGTTCTTTTTTTTCACATTTTTTAAACGGGAAAGGAATTTTTCTCTGATGAGGAGAGGAGTTTGACCGGATTTAATCTTTTTTTCATGAATAGTTTTTTTTCTTTTTCTTTGAAACTTACAGATTTAGTTAATTAGAACGACGCCTGGATAGATTTAGAAAAATACGTTTTGTTGCAAGAAATAGATTTTTTTATGGGTGGTATAAAATCGACGGAATAATTTGGCTTCAATAATGTTTCAGACTTGTTTGAATCGGATGAGAGCTGTAGTCAAAAACTAGTTTCATAATGGAATAACAACTTGCTTATGAGCTTATGAACTTTAACCACCAAATTATTTCAGCGAACTCATTACAATAATTTCTACAAGAACTGTAATATCCACGAAAATTAAATATTATTGTAGATTTTTACACATAAACAAAATTAATATGTGAAATTAGAAAAAACCCATTTTCATAAAATTTTTTTTAATTTATTGATTTTGATTAAGAAGGCATTGTAATATTATACTTATAGAACGCAAGTATACAAACTGCATGCTAGCATTAAAGTTTATTGATATTGCAAAACAATTTCACCTAAAGAACTTAGATTTCTATCAAAAGTTTATCTATAAGTTTATACATGTCTATCAGTTATCTACAATTATTTCAAGCTATATTTGCCGATCGTCAATCGAGCGTACATTCAAACAACAAATTATCGTCTTTAAACCGCCGAGTCCTAAAATCGCACTATCAACAGCAGTTCCAGCATGGCGGCTTTCGCGTTTCAAATTATCCAGTTCCCACTCGCCCTCTATATATTCTCACCTAAAAAGAAGAGAGCGAGGAAGAGAAAAAAGGCTGAACTGCGTGTCTCGTGCCCCCGCTTTTCAAGCGCATCCATCCTCTTCCCACACTCATCCGTTTTTTGTTTACCCCTCTGTCTCGTCATCAGCTTGCCTACTTCATTCTTTCTTCGTTCGACAAGTGTGTGGGTGTGTGTGTGTGAGAGAGAGAGAGACTTTTTATTAATAGAAAAACCGAGCTTCCTTCTGGAGACGCATACGAGAGTTGTATATGTATATGTAGATACACGATGATCCGCGAAAAGCCTCGATAGAAGTTAAGTCACGCGACTTGTCAAGACAACGAAAGGTTACACGTGATGTATTCGTATATTTTTTGCATTTTTCCACGTGTCTGTTGCGACGTGTACAGGCAGGATAAAATACCGGTAGCGGTAGATTTTTTTGGTCGAGATTGTACAAAAGAGAATACACTATTTTGCTCGCTTAGTAAAAAATGTTAATCGGCTTAAGTGGTTAAATCAATTAATTCCTATTATTGCATATTGTATAATAATCCATTAAGTCTGAGTGACATTAGACTATGAATTTCCAAAATTCCTTTTATTATTAATAATTATTCACTTTACCATTCCATCATTGTTCTGAATGTTCCAAAAATGATAAAATAATCGATTTAATACTCTGTAAAATGTAGGTACTTCGAAAACCGAATGGAACCATTACTAAACTATTAATATATAACACTAACAATGTAATTACAACAGCTATAAATTTTAAATACAATATGAATATGTCACTCTATTTTCTCTTAATTGTCACTTAAAATCAATAGTCGCAACGAATAACCGAATAAAGTAGCATACTTAGCAATAATTCATGTAACTAACTATTTTATCTAAAAAGTATAAATTCCACTCTTACCAATTGAACATGTGGATAAATACTTTTTTGTATTAGTGGTCTCGAAGGGACATCTGATCTGAACAGTTAATTAAAACGCTGGAAAATTGAGAAAAAACGTAACAGATGACTTTTTTTCTTGTCTAGACTTATAAAATTTTTATTCACCATTTTCGTCCTCTCAGTCTCTCTCCTCTCTCTCTCCTCTCTCTCTCCTCTCTCTCTTCTCTCTCTACATCCCTCTCTTTTCACGTAAAGTAAAAAACTCACAGTTAACTACCTTGCCAAATGAACTTTAAACTGGTCTGATTCCTGTAAAAACGTATTTTCGCACGTCCGAGCAAATTCCATAGCGCTATTCCTAATTATTTCCATAAAATAGTACCATGCTCCTTACAAGTGCACCATTTTCTTCTCAATTACAAAACAAAAAGATTATTTTGTCATTCACGACAGCTTTATTTGTTCTGCTTCAAACAGCACATATATTGCTTTACTGCAATTTGCTACATAAATTATTTTGTTATAAATTCTGTATTATTCTTTATAACATATTCCGAGTGAAATTCGGAGTAAGCTGCTGCTTAAAAATGCTTTGGATGCTATTCAGACACGGGCCCAAAAGTGGTGTTGCGGCTAGTTACAAAATGTTCTCTCTGTGAGCGTACAACGAAGTTTTGTTAACGAAAAAAAAGTCGTTTAAAAGATCCAACAAGGAAAATGTATTGCTCCAGTAAAATATACCGTCCTACCTCACCAATAGACCGTAATTAATTTACGTACTCACTCTTCGTGATCGTCTGGAAATTAATTGAATCGTAATGGAGCGCGCAAAGGCTTTTAAAATACAAGTTCCTCGTTATTTTTTTGTTCAAGCTGTAGCCTCGCCAATATAACCGAAGACTTAGAAATGGAAAATGCTCTCTATACACCCGGGTCTATTGGTTTCCTCAATGACTTTTAAATGAAATATACTCTGAAAAGTATTTTAATTATAAATTCCTCGTACAATAAATGATATTGGTGGTAAGTTTTATTAAAATACTGCTACTGGAAACCAGTGAATACTATGTATGTGAAAGTGTAATTATTAGTTGTGCAGAAGTATCTCTAAATTCGTATAACTGTAATTCATTACAAATTCATTATTTTATAGTAAATTTGTAATGAGTTTCAGTTATAGAATGATTTTACTGATTACAATGAAGGTGAATTTTTACTGATTAACAGTAATTATGTTCTGTTTTTCATATTCTCAGTAGTCACTTTTATATATATATATATATATATATA
>UELU01102050.1:0-40674 GCA_900490025.1 Megastigmus dorsalis | reverse complement strand
TTATTATTGTTTTTGTTATCGTTATTACTATAATAACCATAATAAAAGCAATAGCTTTTCTAGCTATTAATATAGAATGTGTCGTGTTGCAGATTACGAAGGTCCCGTAAAAAATAAGTCGAAATACGTGAAATATTACGAATCCGATGAAGATGGAACGGACGAAGATTCCTGTGATCCAGGCTTAATGCCCTTTGGATTGAATTTCTCAAGTTCGTAAATTTTAATTGTTCTTGCAACATATTTGATAGATAAAAGATGTTGATCATTATAGAATAATCTCGACGAACCGAGTACACTAATAGCTAGAATACCTTTTTTCAGATGACACCGATGAGTACAAAGATGAAGTTGTCAGAGGTTACAAAATGAGTGGCACATCGTCCACAACGATCGACAAGAAATTAGGTAAATACATTTGTTTAATAGACTGCTATTAATCTCACATTTATCCATTACGCTACTAACATTGTTTCTTCAACTGTTTAAAACGAGCTGATGTTGGGACTTTGCGCGTACGTATAATATTAAAACTCCTATCATCGTAACGATGGTTATAACCAAACTGCGACTCGACGTAAAACTTTACAAAACAAGGTTTAGCGCATCCATCCATCCTCATCATCTCCCTTCCTCGCTCTCACTCTCTCTCTCTCTCTCTCTCTCTGTCTCTGTCTCTGTCTCTGTCTCTGTCGCTACGATCGCATTATTTAAGAAACGAGCGCAATAGCACGCGAATGTGACGAATGCGCTGCACGTTGCAGAGGATCGGGAGCACGTGGTCCTATACTGCAAGAGCTGCAACAAGAGCTACCCCCTGAGCAGCAAAGTCGGTCCGTACCGGGCCAAGTACTGCGGCACCTGCAAGGGCGCCCTCCTCTACAAGTGCACCAGGTGCAACGACAAGGTCTACACGGCGATGCAGTCGGCCCAGCGACACGTCCAGGGCGAGTGCGTGGACCCACGGATGCTGCGCTGCCTGTTCTGCGACTACCAGACGCCCCGGAAGTACAGGCTGGTGAGCCACATCGAGGGCCGCCACGGCAAGAGCAAGAATCCCTTCCAGAAGCAGCGCCAGGGAAGGCCGAGGGAGGTGGAGACCGTCGTCAGGAGCATGAAGATGACCAGGCGGAAGCGTTGCAAAAAGTGTCCCAGATGCGACAGCAAGTTCAAGACCCAAGTGAGGTTCGAGAGGCACCTGCAAAGATGCGCCATCAAGATCGAGTGAGCTGCGGTTTACGGCTTACGGCTCGCGCATCCCTCTTAGGCTCACCTCGAGCTATACTCCAATTATTACCTACTAATATTAATTCCTAATACTAGTAATTGATCATTAAATTACCTTTTCGCCGCCTTCTCTTTCAAATATCCTTCTTCTTTTGCAGAGATTTATGCACTTAAACACCTGCGGAGCCATTTCGATTGGCTCCTTTAAACTCATTGATCAATTATTTAAAGGCTAATTCAAAAGGAAAAATGACATTAAATAGAAATACGAATACTTATATATTAATCCTTTTGAAGAATACTTAACTCTTTCAGTCTCTTCGGTATAGGTGCATTGTATTATTGCGTTCATTGTTCACAACTAAATTGAATGTATAAGAAATGGCCAAATGCGGGCAAAACTTAACAATGAAATGAACGTTATCGTTATATTATTATTATTTATTCCAAGGGAAATATATTTGTTAGGAACATAGATTCTTGTAATCATTTTAATATCATGCAATATTATTCTTTGAGGGTTTAAATTTAATATTATAAGTCAATTAATATAAGTAAATGTACGAGATAAAGGTTTAATGCAGCTGTAAATAAACAAACTATGTACGTATCGTTTATCCTGTGCAAATGTAAAACACACACACACACACACACACACACACACACACACACAAATACAAACACAAACACATCTATGCAGAAATTTTCCAAAAACATTATCCTGTAATAGGAGGAAGCAAAAATTGGTGATAATTTATGTATGTGCACAGCATCGATATCAAGAAGTACAATAAGAAAAACAAGACCATAATATTAAACAAATTGGTGAAACGATGCAGATATAACATATATATTATATAATTATATATATTCCTATTATGTGTTTTCTTCGATTTTTATATTTATGACGTTACATTTAGTAATAAAAGTATTGTTAAATAAAAGTAACCGTTGATGCTTCCAGAGTTGTAATGCGATTTATGTATAATGGACTTGTGCAGATAATAAAATTTATTCGGTAAATCTGAAAATATATTTGTAACCGACTGAATTCGTGTCCTGTATTAATGGATTTTCAATAATAAACACAGAATCGTATTTAATACTTGATGTCGAAAATGTTGTTTCTTTTTGTGAATTTCTAGATTTTAGGAAAAACAGAATGATTAGTTTGCATTGATGCTTTTTATTATTTAATGCATGTTTGGTTTCGATTTATTTATTGAGACTTTGAGAAATTAAAAATTTAAGATTGTTTAACGATTGTCTGGTTTTTTGCTTAGTCGTCGTAATGCTTAGCTAAAATTCTGTATTCAATATTAAATATGACATCTGAAATTCTATACACGTATTTATTAATAATGTATAAAAAGTACTGATTGTTAAATTTTCTATAATAGGCATTCAACTACGGACAAGGCAAGCACTGAGTGCGCATTTAAATCGTAGCTCTGCACCGCACCAATCAACAGGTTAATAAAGCAAATTATTATTTATCTTCTTTCCATTCTGGAATTATAGAATTAGAGATGTAGTTTTACTCGACATTTTAATAAAACGTAATAAGAATATTATGAAATATTACTTATGTCGACTGTAATCTACTATAAACTGACAAAGTGGGGATGGATAGAGGGATGGGTATACATATAAGGAGGCTAAACACGCTTTTCATTTCAGTCCCTGAGGAGGAGCCGGAGCGGGCTCGAAACGTCTGGCATTTTTGGGTGATTGGGGCGGTCAGATTGTCCTTTACTACTAAATGTTTGTTCAGGTTTAAATATAATTTTATTTCAGATTCTGCGGGGGTGATTGTAAACAAGGGCAATCTGGTTGCCCATGAATATTGATTAGACTGAAAGACCGATAGAAAGATCCTTGTCAGTTTGTAATAAGAATATTATATCATCTGTATGAGTTATACGATTTGACGTATATCGTTACAGAAGAACATTATCTCCTGGCCCCAGAAGTGCGCTACATCAAAGAGGAAATCGTCCACATTTCAGACGAATCCCAGGGATCCGCACAGGCTACCGATGCTGGTTTCGGTACGTATTTACTCAACTGCACGGCTGCAGAAATTGACCCTTACGAATTGACTGATATAATAGCTATATATACCACATTACAGAATTTGAGATGAAAGGATTAGAGGAAAACCTTCGCGACTTGTTGTGGAATCGGGAGCCGGTAACAAAAGCTGCAATAAAACAGCAATACAAAAGTGAGTCTATCTATCTATCTATCCGTCTATATATAATCGGCAGCAGCAGCGGCGACGGCGGCAACAAATAACAAAGCTAGGTATTAGGATGGAGCGTTGACTAAGGGCGGTTGTTGCAGGCCTGCAGTTGACAGTGAGCGACTCGATCAACGTCTACTGCGAGCGCTGCGGTCGCACCTCGAAGAAGTCCGCGGATTACAGCTGCGCGCGCAGAGCCGAGCTCCGGTGCTCCGACTGCGAGACCCTCCTCCAGTACCAGTGCATCAGGTGCAACCGGCTCTACCGGCTCTTCGAGAGCGCCCGCAGCCACGTCCGATTCAGCTGCCCCACCGGACCCACCGACTACCTCTACTGCTCCCAGTGCAACTACAAGACCGGCCACAAGCAGAACCTCAGGCGCCACATAAAGAACAACCACGAGGCGGCCGAGCCCAGCGACGGACACGCCTGCCTGAGGTGCGGACGACGGTACAAGCGGCGCAAGCACATGCTCAGGCACGAGAATAGCTGCGGCATGAAGCCCCACATCAGGTGCAAGCACTGCCACTACAGGACCAAGCGGAACGACCACCTCAGGCAGCACATGCAGCACCGGCACCCGGAGTCCGACATCCGACAGTGCAGCTCCACGACCTACAGCTGTCCGGTGTGCGGGAAGAAGTACAAGTACCTCATGTCGCTCAGGAGCCACGTGGCCCTGTGCGCACGCAAGTTGCAGGTGGAGGCCGAGGTCCCGCGGGAGCCGCTGCTAAAGACCGAGACCGCTCCGTGAGACCGCGCCGCGACCTCTTATGCTTCATTGTTTATTCCAGGACAAGCGGCGAAAGACAAAGACATAGAAAGAATTTTAGTAGTTTAAAATGTTTTATGTTTCACCTCTGCACTGAACAAATACCAAGTACACTGCAGCAGATACACCGAAAAGCCATTGCGAGGGAGTGCTTCGTCCTGTATAGTCCGGGGGCACGGGGGTTGGGTTTTCGTGGCCGATCGAGGTCGCCGGCATCACCAAGTGTTTTTTTTATGTATTTTGACCCGCTGAACACGAATCTGCTAGGTGGTTGATTGAAAAGTGGTCGGGTTAATTGTTATTAACAATTTAATAAACAGTTTTGGTCCCAACTCTGCTTGTGTAATCGGAGCCAGTAAGATGATGAAGTGCAGGTAAAATAGAACAAATTTTTTTATGAGCTTTTGCTAGATTATGAGGAGGTATATCTCTTGCACTTTTACCTATACCTCCATGAATTCAAAGATTCTGTGAAGGTATTCCTTAGGGCTCAAGATATCGTATTTATGCACTTTTGTAGCTTTTTTCTTAATTTAAATAGTCCAAAATAGCTTATAAACAAATAAAGCACATACTTGTGACTATTATTATAAAGATTAGATTGTTGCATTTGTCCAAAAACCATAATGTAAAGAATTTGTATGGTTTCATACGATAGTATCAAAATTCTCCATCAAAACGAACTTTTACTAGTCGCAATATCTCACGCAGAATACGAGATATACGGGAAACAGCAAGCACGGCACCAGCAAGATAAAGATCGCTTACTTCGACGTTTACCGTTTGAAATTCAATGATCACGAAATTGGAAATAACTTTAGTTCCAAATGAGATATATGAAAAAAAAAACAAAAACGGGCGCATTAGTGATGAAAATTCCAACAATTTAGTGTATTCAAAATGTAGCTATTATCATTAAAACAGCTTTTATAGCGTTATAAACAAATTAATTTGATAATTTTTTACAAAATTTATAGCTTTTGGTACCGTAATTTAACATAAAAATTTGTTTATTATTATTCTTTTTCTTAATAGACAAAACATTAACCTTTGAAATGAGAGTTTATAAGCTTAAAAATTTTAGTTAGAACCAAAGATACAAGAAAAAGAGTGAGCGCGCAGAGCGAAATTGACCGAATTCTCAATTAAAAAACAAAGAAACTGGCGCAAACTAGATTATAGTCGCTGTTAAACAACAAAAGATATAGCGATTTAAACAATTAAATTGTTAATAACAATTAACCCGACCACTTTTCAATCAATCACCTAGCAGATTCGTGTTCAGCGGGTCAAAATACATAAAAAAAACACTTGGTGATGTCGGCGACCTCGATCGGCCACGAAAACCCCCGTGCCTCCAGACTATTAGGATTATTCTCTTCAAAGTGAAGCTTCGGTAAGTGGTGTAGTTCTATTTGTTAAGTCTCATGGACATATAACGGAATTATTATTCGATCTGACTATTAATTAAGCAAATTCATTGTAATTTCATAAAACTTTCTTAAATATAAAACTAAGCTTGATATGACAGTATTTAATTATAATTTATAGCTGATATAAGTGTACTTGTTAATTTATTAAAAATACATTCAAATATTATTCTATCTTGTTGATAGCAAATTGTAAATGATGAAGGGTTGAAATTGCGAGTGTTCAAAAAGAAGTCTTTCTAAAACTGCTCATCTTCACTGTTTTGCGTCTTAGCTTATGTTACATTTTCATTTTTATTTCATTATACTCATGCATTATAACTTTTTCAAAGGTATATATTAGAGAAATATTTTATTCAGAACCTCAAAAGTATACTTAAAAATGCATCATTTTCGCCATTTTAATTGCGAGTTTCTTAAAATATAAACAAGAAAGAATAAAAATATTTGTATTTTCACTATATACATTCACACGACAATTAATATGTGTAATTCGTTTAAAATAATTCCGATGAGAGGGAAGTACATGCGGAAGTACGAAATCTAATTATCAAACCAAAAATTGCAACTCCAATTGGCATTCAATGCACTGTATTGAAATAAATGAGTGATTAATAAAATTGTACTAAATTAAAACTAACTTAATGAGTACTTTAATATCAAATTTTTATTATAAAAAAAAATAGATTATGTTTTGTATCTTACCTATTAATAATAATACCTATTAATAATCTTACCTATTAATAATAATTATAAAGATAAACTAATTTTATTTGTTTTTATTTTTAGATGATCCATTGGCTCCTAAGTTTTTTCTTAAGAAAAAACAGAAAGTGACATTCAAGACCACTAACATGCTTATATCGAATATGAATACAAGAAAGAGCATAATATACGTTCCAATAAACTCAATGCTGTCACTACGAATCACCTGTAATGTTTGATCTTTTACTCGGTTAAGGTTATATTATCGAAGAACAATGATGCATTTCGCTGAAGAACCATCATATATTCTGGCAATCCAAGCAAAATGATAATTTTGCTTCCTCAGTGAGGAAACTTTTTTTATTTATCAGAGTTTATATTATTGTAATTTATTATATATGTATTAAAAATTATATTTTCTGTAAAAAAGACTGAAAAATAAAATCTACAGTTTTTGTAATAATTATGATGATATATTTGTAATTTCAGAAGTGCTTGTACATATATGGATAATTTAATAACTTAATAAATAATACTTTATGTTTCATTTATTCATTTTATTATAATATATTTTAATTTGAATTTCAATAGTTTATTCTTTTTATTGCAGCATTGTATCCTATGGGATAGGGCCAAACTACATTGTATTATATTTTATACTTACGTAAAGGACATAAAATGTCCATTGAAGAAGAAATAAATAAATAAAAAATATGCAATTTATTATGTATATTGGCCATATCGCCTGTGAATTCTAATGAATAAATAAATAAATATATTATCACCTCAATGCAGAATTCCTCTCTCTGCGAATCTCGGGAGTTCAAATTTTTCCAACTTTAATGTAGATAAAGTCTATTACACTGCAATTTATTTAATTAGACATTGCCTAATAAGTAATTTCTATTCTTTAACAAAAGCAAAAAAAAACACAATTTTGTACAGTAAATTTAATGCTATATCTATTTAAAGTTGAAAAAAATTGAACTCCTGCTATAGAGGATTTTTCATCAAGATTCCCAGATAGGGTGTTATACAACTAAACTTCGAAATAGGGTGATTGATATGACGATATGTACTATAGATTAAAAATATGTAACCGATATATTTAGAAAACCTATATCAAGCATAGCCATTAGAATACCCACAACATTACATCACATATATAAATATTTTTTAAGCTTGAGATTCGTAATCTGCAAGTTTTAAGCGAAAATACGCTTTTTATAAAAATATAAATAACTGCTTATCTACTTATTATTTTCCTTGAATTTATAGTTTCTTTTTAATTGACAAAATAGAAATACATAATTTTATATTTATTTTTTAGAACTGAAGCTGCTAAGAATAAAATCTATTAAGGAACTTACCGAGAATGAAAGTCTACCTGGTCCATCAGAAGGTGATTGATAATAACAATTAATATTTATTTTTAAAACAGAAATTGTATACAATACATATGGGTGATTCCACGTGAACGGAAAAATAAAAAATTTTAAAATCGCTGAAACTTTGGAAAAATATTGCATTCTATGTCCAAAATATGTTCAAGTCTCAAAGATACACCAACAATGGAATGTTTTTGAATTTTCAAATCTTTGTGATTTTTTATCTCAAAATTTTCTGCTAAAATCATAAAAATGGTAAATACAAATGTTGATGCATTTTACTTCAAGAATATGCCTTAATTTTGTCTTAATGTTTGGTGAAGGTCTGTGATTGGTCGATACAGCCCCTACATACACTTGAAAATCTAACTCTGACGGACATGACCGATTTCATCGTATGAGGTCTCAAATCTTCCTTGACTTGGGCACTTCAAATTAAGCCCTTACATGTAAATTAACATATTAGGGGCTATATCGACCAATTACAGATCTTCACCAAACATTCTGATAAAATTCAGACATATTCTTGAGGTAAAATGCAACAACTTTTGTATTTACCATTTTCATGATTTTATCAGAAAGTTTTGAGATAAAAAATCTCAAAGATTTGTAAATTCAAAAAACTTCCATTTTTGGTGTATCCTTAAAACTTGATAGTAATTAAACGTTTGCATATAGATCTCTCAAAATTTAGAAACATGTTTTGGACATAGAATGCGACATTTTCCCAAAGTTTCAGACATTTTAAAAATTTTTATTATTCCGTTCGCGTGGAAAGACCCTTGTATTTAATTTAATAAGCAAGAATAATTTTTTTGTAATAATCAAAACTTGATATTTATAAAACTGAATATTTAATTTACAAAAGAAGCTTATTGATAAAATTATGTTTTTCAGAACAAAATCCTAAAGATTCTACAGAAGAAAAGAGTTCATCAGAAATTTGGTTTGAAACCGTCAGTTAGTACATATTTGTAACAGAATATTAAAGTATGGAAGAAATGTTTATAACGAGTCAATAACATTACATATGTTTTATTGCAGCTTTAAAAGAGGAAATCGAATGTGAAGAACAAGCTTCTGTTACTGCAAAAGCAAAGATTGATGCAGAACAAACGAATTCTTCCGACTCGGGGGACAAGTCTAAAGGTAATTTATTTCTGTTCTTTTTAAACTCCGGAGGAAAATATCTGAGGTCTGAGATGCCAATTTCGAACTGGTCGATGATACTTTAAGAAGTAGTTTTCAATATCAGAAAAATAAAAGCTGAACAACACGTGTACCTTTGCGGTACCAGTATTTGAAAATTATCTCTCACTTTCTCGTTATATTTACAATAGATTATAAACGGTTGGATTTTTTATTAGGAATGTATCTTGAGTTTTTATATAATTTACTTGATTTATATATATTTTGTATTTCTTATTTTTTGAAGCTATTTATTGTATTCAATGCCAAAGTTTCAACAGTAACCGAATCTCTTGTTGATTAAATACTGTTTCCGCATATTTAAATGGCTGATCAAATACCGGTACAAATAGAATTATATCTTTAAATGTTTGTTTTCTGTCACAATAAAATATTTTAGAATGAAAAAATCATTAAGAATTTCAGAGTGCATAGTTATATTTTATTTTTTATGCTTGTAAAGCCATACTGCTTCCTGTTAACGGATCAAATACCGGTACCGTAATGATAGTTTCATTTCATAAGTCCCAGAAATATAAGTAGAAAGACACAGCTATAGTTACATCTCAGCTTGTATAGCTGCAGGTATTGATCTGCATTTATAAGTACAGCCCTCAAAGCCGGGTCATAAAAATCCTTTCTCTGAAGCTCAGATATCATCCTTGTCGCAAAGAAAAGCTTGTAAAAATATAAGAGATTAAATCAGAAGTGAAATATTATTATTTTTTGAGAAAACAGTAAGGCGCGAAATGCGCTAATTTATTATAGATAAAAGTTTAATTTCACATAAATTTAGCAAGCGATAAAAAAAGTAATTTCTCAACTATGAGATGATAAGACGTGTAGGTTGGAGATAAAATTAAAATAACTAGTATTTTCTGCTGGCTAAGCTGGAAGCAATGGTGCAAGTGTGCAATGGTTTTTCGAGTGTCCGCAAATGTTTTAAGAACAATGTAAGTCGTCCCCATTTGTGATACCCTTGCACACTTGCGAGTCTTAATTGGTCTGAAATGCAGTCGAGATTAAATTGGATGAGATGAGATGAGCGAGAGGAAAATGAGCCAGTGAGCCAGGCGAGGTAAATGTAAGCAACCGTAAACGTAGATGGTTCGGTAAAAAAAGGCGCTATGTCTCGGGTTTCAGGCTTGGTCAGCCTCATCCAGATCTACTGCCCGCGCTGCAAGAAGTTCTTCGCGAAAGTGCACGGCAAGCGGCAGCAGACCTGCAAGCCCTGCAAGTGCCGTCTGCGCTACCAGTGCGCGCGCTGCGGCCGGCAGTACACGAGCTTCGCCGGCTGTCACGCCCACCAGAAGCTCAAGGCCAACTGCCTCGAGAACCGCGAGCTCCAGTGCTCCGAGTGCGACTACAAGACCCAGAGGCCCGCCTACCTCAAGTCCCACATGCTCGTCCACCAGGAGCGCAGCCTCATCATCTGCTCGTGGTGCAAGCAGAACTTCCGGAGCCTCTCCCTGATGAGGCGCCACCAGGACTACATGTGCTCGGAGCGGCCCGTCTTCGGCTGCCAGCACTGCGACTACGAGCCGGCGACGAGGGAGATGCTGGTCCGGCACCTGCAGAAGCAGCACGCCCGACAGTTCTCCACCAACGTCTACCGGAACGTCTTCATCTGCCAGAAGTGCGGGGTCGACTGCTTCAGCCTCCTGCAGCTGCACTTCCACAATGTCAAGAACATGTGCAAGGCTGGCCAGCCAAGATTGCCTCCTCTACAGAACTGCTGAACCAGCCGCGACCGTCGCGCTTGCTTGATAGATATATCCTGCACATCGTTTACGCCGGGACATGGCCCAAAAATATCCTTTTTATTTCACTTTATATTAGTGTTATTCTTTCGAGTCGAGATAATTGTAAAAGATATATACATATAATATGACGCAGCACGTAGCTGTACTACTACATTGTACATTAACAAACCTATAGAGTGCAAGTTCAAAATCTTAGAATTCGATACTAAAACTCCATGTGTCAAATCGGACATGATTTATATTGTAATATAATTATTTAGAGTTAGCTATTAGAAATCATCGTATTGCATTCTTTCAATGTTTCAATCTAATTCTTATTCATTTGTTAAGTAAGAATATAATAACTTATGAATATAATAAATATTTTATCTAAAATCATTGCATTGAAATGTATACAATTTTTTTGCATCTACCATCATTTCATAACTACCATCCTTTTACGACTACCATCATTTCGTTATTTCTCCCCTTATCAATTATATTGTACTCTACGTATTTACAAAACTTTAATTCAGTCTTTTTAGAACAACACATCGTTAAAAATACTTGCATTTTTTTTAATCCTGACACCAAATTCTTTTTTACATTAACTTACTTTTATCCTAAAAATTAAAATTTTGTTTCAAAAGTTAAGGACCTTCATTAATTTTAGATCTATCTTGTTGTGTTATAGGAAATCTTCATCCTGAACAAACTTTAACTTATATCAAAGAGCAAATCGAGCTTCCCGCAGACGATCTTTGTTACATTGAAATTTCGGATAACTCCGGTAATCGTAACATTCTGTACGTACAATCATAATTAATTGCTGTGTAATGCTAACCATATCATTTATATTGTAGAATCAGAAGGGACTGAAAACAATGATTTGAGACTATACCTGGATGATAATTCAGATGATAATATAGCAATAATATCAAACCTTGAAACTTCGGAAGAAGTAGATTTTGCCAACAGTGGGATGCTTAAAAGTGGACTAATTAATTCAAAATCAGAAAATATACAAAGAAATTCAGGTAATTGATTCATCATTTTTTTGTTTATATATACATAACAATAATGTAAGATTTTGCATTAAATGAAACGATTATAAACAAATCATTACTTTACATTTTATAATTTTATGAACCTCATGATATATCCTAAGAAGTAAATTTTTCAGATAGAACTTAAATGGTTCGTTTTTCACTATATGTATTATATAGTTTCTTTTCCATCAAAGATGTCAATACCGTGTTTGCTTATTAATACTTGAATTTCGAATCCTTTAGAATTTCCAGAATTCAATTTTCGAAAACCAATAAGTGCAAATGTAGGAGCGAAACAAATTCTCCCCCGATAATAATAGCTTCGCTTCTTCCAGGTGAAAAAGCTCGCATGCAGACGATTTGCAAGAGATGCGAGAAGCTCGCTGACTTGGTCAGCAGCGAGGCAAAAGTCAAGGAGTGCCAGAACTGCAGCTATCCGTTGATATATCGTTGCATGAAGTGCACCGTTAGCTTCGATCGATACGAGCTCTGCGCCGATCACCAGCGTAAGCTCTGCTACAACCCAAAGGCGGAACGCTGCAGCCACTGCAATTACGTGGCCCTGGGCTCGGACGACTTGAAGAACCACCTGATGTATCACAAGAGGCACAAGAAGTGTCAGGTCTGTGGAATGAGCTTGATCGGCACCAGCCTCCAGCGCCACCGCCAAGTGTGCAGCAAACCCACGAGCTCAAAATGCACCCGCTGCCCTCAATCCTTCCGCAGGCAGTTGAACTTGACGCGACATTTGGCAGTGAAACATTCCGTCAACAGTTCTACGAAGGAACTCGATGTTTTACGATGCAACGACTGTGAGTACGAATCTACGGATAAGTCGACGCTTGCCAGTCACATTCAATCGAGGCACCGTCTGATCGAATGCGAGAATTGCGATCGGCTCATCACGGTTCGCGGCTTTACCGTTCACTTGCAGAGCTGCAAATCGCCGCTAGAGGAGATCAAGTGCATGTTTTGCGACTTCGGTACGAAGCAGCAAATGCAGCTCCAAGCTCACATGAAAAGCGCTCACGCGACTCTCAAGAAGAATGAGCGCCCTCGGTTCGCTTGTCCCAACTGTGGAAAGAATTACGTGCACGAGAAAAGATTGCGATCTCACTTGGCTTACCAGTGTGTTTAGATTCTATCCCTAAATCCTTTTCCTGATGCCTTAAAATCCTCGTTAATTATTACATGTTTATACATATATAATTCTGTTAGTCGGATATAAATCATCTTGAAAAAGTTCTTATTTAAATATAGAAATTCTATTATAAAGATATTCAGATTTTTCACAATCTGCAAATAAATAGGTAAGGTGAACGACTTAATGCTTGGACAAAATATTCAGATATACTGGGGCGTCCTTTCACTAGGTCTTTTATCTTAGTATACGTTGTATTCCACTTTTCAATCGTGTCATCACCAACACAATTATAAAAAATATAGTTTACTAACTGTTTGGCAATATGCATGTTTCACTTTGAGATAGTTGACTTTATAATATATAATATTTAGATGTAATGAATATAGCATATTGCAATGGAAATTTGTGCAACTGCATCAATAATATTTGTTAAAGACAAAATCCGGTTAGGATATAACCTTAGAAAATATTGTTACACAGTCGTCGTTAAAGCAGTACCTTACTAGAGTATAATAAGAATGTGCATTCAAAGCGTTAACTACTACATTTTAGAATATAAATTTAGTGTCTTATCAAATAAAAATTCAATAGATCAATTAAGTGAAGAAACTATATACGCAATGTGAAAAAAATATATGATTAAATTAAAATTTGGTGCCTTAGCTGAACAAAATATCGGCAAGAAAAACCTTGACGAGAAATCTCGGCCTAATTAAATTGTTAAATATGATAAACTATGCCAGGTAAAAAAAGTTGAATCATTTCACTTGTTTGTTAACATGATTTGGAGGGACTAATTAATTCATATTTTGTTATAATAACCTATATCGTACGATATATTGATGATTGTATTTGCAACAAAGAATAATTGATAATAGAACCCTATATTTACTACCAGAAATACATATATTAAATATAATAATGTTATATCAAATAATAGCAATGCTGGTTGCAATATCCGTGCCTTCGCACGTCGTTTGGGAATTGTATTCTTTAATTCACCTTAAAGTGTTTGTTGCACTTCGTGTTGTATTTTACAAGTTATAGAATAAGAGTAATTTAAAATTTCAAGTTATTTTCTAATGTTGTATGACTTCTCCTAAATAAAAAACTTTTCATTTAATTTTTATCGGCAATAAGTTTCTTATATCATGTATAAGATGCAGCAGTCAAATGATTTTTAAATCACAAACATTCTCTATACCTTGATTTATTCATCCATCATGTTGAAGAATCATTAATTTTGCTTGCTGGAATCGGAGCGATACAACACAAGGTATATAAAGATACAGCAATTCAACTTCGTTCGTTGCTAACGCAGTACGATGTACAAGATCTTCTTGGAGATACACGTGATGCGGATACACGCAGAAAATATTTATTTTTTAAGCTTTATGCCGATGCTCGTCGACTTCATCCGAAGATGGAATTTGCTAGTTTGCTCGTGAGTTGTGCAAAAAAAAAACGCATTTACAATTTCTGCAAATATACAAACGTTGTCTAAAAACTATATATATTTTTAACAATCCAGTATGTAAAAAAGACACTTAAATCACTTAGCGTGTAAGTTATTGTAAAAGCAAAATATGTAATTTCATACACAACAAGTTGTTTTTTAAGTGTAAATCGTTTATATTTTTTAAACAAGTTATAAAACAATATAATTTTAAAAAGAAAATGCACATCTCTCTTGATCTCCACAAGCCAGAAATTTGATTTTACTAAATATTGATTGGCTATAATTGCGTTTTATTTAATAAAACCAAATTTTTGACTCGTGGAGATCGAGAGAAAGATGTATTTTCATTTCCAAAATAGGTTATACCTAGACGAGCGATAAATTTCACTTTTCTAATTTTTAATATACTTTTAAATTTTCTATATCACGAATTATACTGTTCAGTTTTGAACTAGCTTTTAATTATATAGTGTCTAACTTTTATATAGACCGCAGAACTAGAGATAATAGTGAAAATTTAATATATTTTTAAAGTCTGGCTAGAAACTCCTTAACATTTCTACCAGGGAATAATCACAAGTTTTTAACAAGTAAACTGTGAGACTTACAGGTTTAAATATTTGGATTTTTAAACGATCATTATTGTTTATTTAGAAAAGATTGAAAATTCTAATATTGAATGTTAGTCCCCTCCCAGTTTACGTGTTACCATCCACATAATAAAACCCATTACGGTCGAAAAATCTGTGTAAATTGTAATTTTTCTTATATTTTTCTCAATTCCAGATTTTCAAATCCGAGATCTCATGTAAAATTTTTACATGGGAATGAAGTTTTCCAAGGCAAAAAAATATTGCAAAATACTCAAAATGTTTAATAGACATTATAAAAATTATTGACTGACATTTATTTGAAGAGTTGAAGAAATGAGAAAGGAGCTACTATAGTATAGTAGTACATGAAAATATAATTGATGAAGAATATCACATTCTTTTTTGTTACAAACATTGATTAATTTAATACTGAAAATTTGATACATGTGAAAGAAGAAATTGAGCTGCTCGTAGATGATCTTTATTGCATGAGTCTTTCAGGTAAATCCGATAACTCAGAAAAATCGAACAAATCTGGCATAAATATTATTTTCAACAAAGAAATTAAAAAAAAATACGTATTTCAATCCATAATGCATTATGTTACTTTCAGAAATTGAATCAATTTACGATCATGAGAGTACATTATCCGTGGAAGAAAGTAGAAAGTATAATGACGAAATAACGCAAAACGAGCATCTATGGTCATCTGAAAAAACAAGAGAGTTTCGCCCAAGCCTAGGTATAGTATAAATTTTTAAATGATTAAAATTCTGAAAATCTTGATCTCCTTTTATAACTGTACGTATGTGAGAATTATTTAATTTTCTCAAAGTGAACGGTAGCACTTCCTTGCTCAAGTTACCTCAAAGACCTTATTTTCTCTCACAGCTTGATCTGAAAATATAATTGACAAAATTCTTCTCAACTTGTTACAGAGAGCGTAATGCACACCAGCCGCTTTTGCTCGTGCATCCATAAAGTCACCAACACGACTTTGCCTCTAGTGTGTCTCACGTGCTCGAAATCTATGTTCTACCGCTGCAAAGATTGCTGCAAACTTTTCCGGAAACCTGTGCATCAGCCACCAGAGAAAAAATTGCATTCTGTAAGTCAATCTGCAGTGCGGCGAGTGCCGCTACGTCGTCGCGTGCAGTACGTCCAACTTGACGAGTCACTCGAAGAGAAAGCGCTACCACTCTATGTCATATATCGTAAATGCAAAAAGCACATTAAGCGCGTAAACATCTTCAGACATCGAAAGAGGTGCCGACAAAATAGGAGCTAGTTCTCGCAATCGCTACGCCTTCTACCTCCATATTGAGATCGCTCACGGCTTAACAAACGAGGATGTATAGTTGAAGTGCATGTGACACAGCGAAATAAAATTGTGTATCGGAAAAATGAGAAGAATATAGATTATCGAATATTCATATTATTTTGATTACCACAGAAATAAATAATTCTGCTGTTGTAGACTGAAGATATAAGCGACGTCAATTTCGTCTTCTTCTGCAAGTGTAACATAAGACTGTTGCAGCTGTATTTAATATACACCTTTGACTTATTTTTTGTATTTTATACTGGAAATTTACAATAATAAAAATATAAAAAATTTATATAATTTTATTTTTGTAGAATTAACGCTATTAAATGAAAAAATATCGCAATAGCTTTACTTTCAATAACATCAATATAAAGAAAATTATAGCCTAAATCTATTAAATTACTGTTCTGTACAGTTTCAGATTTAGTAAAACAATGCAGTTCAATGAAAGGATGAATTATTAGAATTAATAAATTACTATTAATGCTGTAACTCCACATAAACATTACTTTCGAGCTTTCTAGCTGTAGTGTTTTTGGTACAACTAGAAAATTTTAACGAAATTTGTAATATTAAGTTAGATGTTATCACGAATTATCAAAAACGCTAAAGTTATAAAACATTTATGAAAAATATAATAGACAAAATTAATAACCAATTTCAGCATTAAATATATTATACGTAATATGTTAACACCATATTCAAAGTTATCCTTAAGGAGATGTCGGAGCCAACTCAACTTCTCACTCGAATCGTACTTTTCAAAATGTTCACAATAAAATTCTCCTGAAACGAAGTCTTTAGCGTTGTCCGGTGCTTTATATTATGGCTACCAACAAGACACATCATTATCGTTTTGTATAGTGTAGCCAGCGCTCACGTTAACCTGCTAAAGCATTAAAGTTTGAAGAGAGTCTCACATGAAGTCGATGTGGAATACAGCATGATGTCTTTTTCAGAGTCATAAATTATCTTACACTACACTTAACTTTTAACTTTGTATAAGATTTATTTTATTAAGGTAAATGCGTTTTATTCAGCACTAAAATTATAGAAAAATATCCTTTAAATAATCATATTGTGAAATGCTATTCGAAGTTGAAAGTTAATTGAAGTTAATACGTACCTGGTTCTTTAATATACAGTAGCTTAAGTCATACCTTAACATTTTTATGTTTTACATTTTTAATAAATTTAAATATCGTTAAAAACATGTTTACATGAAAGTTTTTTATTTTTAGGCAAGGGTTCATCAACATCAAGCGCTGCAACTCACTTGCTGGCTGTTGAAGTGGACGATGTCACATTGGGTAAATCATTTTATTTCTCTGAATTTGTTTCATGTATATTCTAACATATTTAGAAATCAACATCATCTTAATTTGTCTTTAGGTGGAAATCTCGATAATAATATGGTTAATATGATAGAAATAAATGTTGTAAGTCAAGATCAATTAGAAGAAGAAGCAGGTTAGTGATCTTTCATTTAGAGAATTCAATGCAATTTGTATAATTAGTCAGTTGAAAAATCTAAAATATTTATGCAATAGAAGAAAATGATCCACTGAATATTGCTGAGGTAAATGAAAAGAGAAATTGGCCTGAAGAATCACTACCAGGTATGCAATAAGTCTTTCATATAAAAAATATAAGTATTTTTGTTAAATTTTAAACTGGTTAAATTCTTATCTTTGTTTTTAGAAGGAGATCCACTTAATATTTCTGAAGTTAATGGAAAATTGAATAAATTGGGAGAAGTTCCATCAGGTAAACATTTTATTTGTATTAATATAATACAATTAATTCAAAAATACATTACATTAAAATGGTGATTTATTCTTATGATTATAGAAAATTGTGATGACGACCAAATTGAAATCTTTGTAAAGGAAGAAGACAATCAGATGCCTGATGATTTTTTGTTTCTAGAGGTGGCACATTGTTCCAGTGAGTATTTTAATATTATTTTCATAAAAATAATGAAAATGGAAGGAAATAATATTAAATGTTAATATAATTTATATTCCTTTGAATTCACAGATGTTCAATCGTCAGCGGGCAATGAAATGGATCCAATAGCGAATGAAAACCCAGAATTTAAAGCAGGAGATGATAAAATAAAGATTCCACCGAACAGGATTTCTTCGGATGTAACAAAAGATAATAGTTCAGGTAATCTTGCAGAGCATAAAATAAAGAAAAGAGTTAAATTTAGTTGTTTTTATCGAAAACTTTATAGGGCTCATCTCTACTTTTATTCTCTCTATATATGTACTTGAAGTATATTATACGTTTATTATCAGTTGTAATTGCATAATTTTCAGAAATCAGACCTCGCATTCATCTGTACTGCCCGAAATGCAATAAAATGATTAATCGACTTTACGCACGTAAAGGCGAGACATGCCAGAGCTGCCACGTGCGTCTGGTCTACCGGTGCAACTGCGGCAAGGAATACCGGGCACGAAGCGGCGCCGCCTATCACGTAAAGTGCGCGTGCATCTATAGGGTTCGCGACAAAAGCCAACAGGTAAAGCCGTCCAAGCCTCCTCCTCCATCTGTCATCAGCTGTCCCAGGTGCTCCAAGCGGTTCAAGCGCGAGATCTTCCTCAAGAGACACTTGGTGCGCTGCAAAAATAAGGCCAAGCTGGAGGACAAGAAGGGCTACCACAAGTGCCCCAACTGCGACAGGGTTTACAAGCATCGGAAGCACATGAGGTCCCACCTCAAGCATATCTGCGGCAAAAAGTGCAACTACTTCTGCGACCACTGCAGCTACAAGGCGACCTGCAAGTCTTACATGCTGCGACACATGCGTAAGTGGCACTCCTCTGTCTTCCTCGACGACAAGTTGACCTGCAAGCTTTGTCGCAAGACCTGCATCAGCTTCAAGCAGCTGAGCATACACTTGATCAAGAATAAGTGTCGCCTCAACCCATCGCAGCAAAACGACTGAAGCTGCTTGCTTTCTCCGATTGTTTCGCTCTAATTCGGCAATCGGTATTTATTCTATCTGTTAAGATAGTCCGAGCGCCATTTTCACTACAAGATTAATATTATGTTAAGCCTTGATCGTTGGTAAAAAATAAAGTACTCGAGTTTATCTGACCGAACATTTTTTTTAAAGACATTTCATTGCAACTTGTAATAAACATGGACTATATGCCAATCACGATTAGTTCCATAAAAATATGTAGTTGACGACCTCTTTGTGAAAATACTGCTGTGTAATAGCTAAAAAGATAATCTTAAGTTAGGTTTACAAATCAAATGAATATTTTCTACAAACTTAACCACCTATAAGATATGATACAAAAATATACATTTAACATAAGAAAAATTAAGCTTTTCTTTGCAATTGTAATTTTTTCGTCGCATTGGTAATTTTAATTTAATTAGTTACTGTATTGAAAAGGATGAAGCTCGGAATACCTTAAATAATAAGTGTGGCTATATGTTAAATCAGTTGTAAAATTTGTGAAATGAATGCTTTTACCGTGCAGTTAGTCTATTCTATGACATGACACGAAATAGTTTATTTTTCTAATAATCTCTCGTGAAGATTAAAGAATTAATTTTAATTATGACTGAATAAGCTTGAATTTTAGATAAGAAAACATTCCTCAAAATAATCGGCTTTACAGGGTATCAAACTTTAAAATTATTTCAACCTCAACTCATAGCCAAATAAAATCATTACATGATTTTACAATCTTATCACTTATTTTTATCATTCAAAAATGTATTTATGTATTGGTATACCATTTTTATTTTTTCGGACACAGTAGCACCGCCACGCGAACGATTATCTGTTGTCCCTCAAGGCGAGCAATAGTTCGCGCGTGAGGGACAATATAATACATCCCGCAGTGGAGCAAATACTGTGCCACATAGAGAGTAGCGCTGCACTACCACTAGGAATTAAAGTAGATTCTAATCCTGAATTTTCTCTCCTGTATAAGTAAGCACGAATGATAATTTTAATAATGTATTTTTATAGTGCATAATTACCTTGTATAAAACTTATGGCGAACAATATTTATGTATGATTTGTTGTTAAAAATTTTCAAGGTATAAACATACAATGAAAGAGTTCACAATTTCTATATTGGAAATTTCGAGATAATGATTTTATTCACGTAGAAAAATACATAATATAAATTGTTAATTATTTTAATCCTTACTATTAAAAGCATATTGAATAAAATAATTATACTTTCCTCGACTTGATACGATTTTAAGCTGACTGCATTTGCTTATTGAAAAGAATTTATTTATCGAAACGCAAGAAAACAGAATGCTCCCAGATAAGACAAAACAAATCTGCGAATGCAAAAAGTCCAAATTGATGAAAATCAACCTAGCCAATAAGTTTGTGATGATCCAAAATGTTAATGTTTCGTAACTGTACTTTTATTTACAAATTAAAAATCTTCCATTACGTTTGTATTAATTATTTATAACGTACCATGATAATGTCTGCGTCTGCTGCAATGAAATATTTTATGGAAAAAATATTTTCATGTTCATATAAAAGTAGTAGAAGTTCTTTAATCTTTGTAGTATATTTTGTGATTATAAATAAATATTATAATTGAATAAGTTGTATTTTCATATTGTGATGATATATTTAAATTATTTGTTCATCATAGAGTAGAGTATGTATGGTTTTAAGAATACCTGCCTGCTGCACGTACAACGCTGGAACAGAACATCAAGTTGCGGACTGACGTTTGAAGGAATATCTGATTCGACGGAGCACATGCTCAAAAACATCAGGATGTCGAGGAAATAATGCTGTATACTTGGATGATCTCAAAAAATAATCTTTATCTTTCCTTAATTCTAATCTTTGGAGATGTTGATAAAATGACGGTTATGTATATGCAGTTGCAACTATGTACATACGAATTTAAAGAGTTTAGCTGCCTGGGCTACCTCATAACACTTTCCACTACCGAAATCGAGTTCACGAGGTCACCCCTACTGAAATCCTAAGTGACCAAACTCCAATAAAAAACTTATCTCTTGCCAGTTCCCGATTCTCTCTCCTTACAAAGTCTCTTGCAGTTCATCTCATACTCACCACAGGATTTTCCTCTTTGCAGATTCTAAGATCGACTTTTTGGGGCTAAGCTGGGCCAAGTCCTCGAAGAGCCTCCTCGAGCCGACGCAGCAACAGCAGAAACAGCAGCAGCAGCAGCAGCAGCAGCAGCAGCCAGGCGAGTCGAGCGGCCTGCGGTTCCCTTGCACCGACTGCAGCAGCATCTTCAGTCGGAAGTGCAATCTCTACTACCACCGGAAGTACGAATGTGGCCAGCCGCCCCGGTTCCAGTGTCCCTACTGCCAGTATCGCACCAAGCATCAGTCGAATGTGAGGGCCCACGTGCGCAGGATCCACGCCGGTCTCGAGGTCTACTTCATCGACGTGGGCCGACAAAGTTTCCACGAGGCATTTTGAATGCCCTAGCATGCCCTTATTTTGATTTTACGCACTATTATAGTTTAGCTCTTTGGATGAACTCATAAAATTAAAATTTAGTTTTTGTTTCTTTCTTTCTTTATTTAGCTGGTAGATTGTTGGCATTTTTGTCAAAAATAATGGTTTTTATTAGGTGAAAATTTATTTGTATCTTTATATTATATATGTTTATATTATATATGTTTATAGAGGCTCAGATAGTCGTATTGCAGCAGTCTAAGGGCTAAAAATCCACAATTAATACCATGATAATGTATATGTGGTCATTCATTGGTGCTTTTTATTTTTTGAGATTTTGTATACCTATTTACGTTGTTTTTTACTATTTAAGACTGAAAACTGTTCTACTACAACCGGTTCAAGTCTTATAGAACCGTTTAGGACCCATTTTTTCCATTGACTTAATTTATAAATAAACAGTATTACACCATCGTTATCTGGGTTTATCTGGGTTTAAAAAAAATAATCTAGCTAATTAGAATAATGGCTATTTTTTATTATGATTATTTTATATAAATTATTTATATGTTTACGTAAATTACAAATATTCAATCAGTTTCCTTGAAGGTGCTTTACTATATTATATACGTAGTACATATATTATAATATACTACACCATCACGAACTTGGTAATTGATCAGGACCCAGTTTTTAATCATTTTGACGTTACATTTTTAATATTGTCGCGATCATTTAACTTTCTATAGTAAGTGAATTTCTCTTATCGTTATACTTTACTTGACTGATATCATTTTATACTTATTAATTTTTGAAACTTTTTATTCTATACAATGTTAAAGTTTAATCAAAAACTTGTTTCTTTTCTAACAATGGTGAAAAGAATGTTTTTTTTTCTGATCAAAAATTGCTCCCTAACCTACTTTTTTCTAAAACGATCATGAATTCATTATTGATTGATTAGCCACTTTTATTGCATTTAACGAAAGATGAAACATTAAGGTATGAACAAAATTAAAGTAATGTAAGATTATAGTTGCTAATTTATTTATGTCTAGATACAAGTATGCGACGTGCTTTTACGTGATTACAAACTGAGATCGTGACGTTCATACTTACGCACATTACATCGTTATAAATTATCTTTTATGAATTCATACTTCTACGATCTTATTAACATTAACAGTGAGAGAGATTACAAAATGGACTGATTGCTTTTTTTTAAATATCTAATTAATTTAAAATAAAAAATACTTTATGATCATATGTGTCAAACCTAAAGATATAATATAATGATAATACTTTGAAGTGCAATAACAATTGCATACATTATACACATAGATAATAAGAGCAAACTGTATATAAAAACAAATTATGAAGTAAATGTGAACAAATTAGGAGTAAGTACACAACTGTGCAGATATTGACTATCTAATTATCTTGAATCTTGCGAACGGTATCATGTATAGTGAAAACTATGCCTTTCGGGTTGGAGATACGAACAGAGGTGATACGAGCCAAATCTTTTCAGCAATTTACCTGCAATTATTGTTAGAAAAGCGGCGATATTTAGTGATGTAGCAACTAAAACTGAATCGAGGAATGTATACAGAAAACTTTGAATGTCGCAATAAACATATTTTTTTTTATACAAATTACATATCGTACGATGTATTCAATCAACTATTAAGAAATTGACTATATTCAATTAAAAATTTGATAGAATCAAAACTACTGTGTGCTAAAGACATTTTATTTTAGTACGCACATTATATTATTAAATGTATAACTTGTAACAGTTTAAAGCTTATTATAACTATTATTTTTAGGACAAGAATAGTATTATTGATATGATGTGGTTCGTATGTTATGAATTTATTTAAAATTGCTATTACGCAAATTAATAAAGTATATAAAGTACATATCGTTGTTATAAAATATTCTGTTAATTAAAAATACGTTGTAAAATTATTCGTAACTATAGCAATGTCACCATGGCGATAAGGATCACAAAAAAGAAAAGGATCCGAAACACATTTTTCGCTTTTGATGTTGTGTAGATGTAATACAAAATAAACACTACCTAATTAAAATAACAAAACAAGATGTAATTTAAAAAAAATTTTAAATCTGTTGTAAATTCTTACATTATAATAAACCTCTTTTTATGCACTTCATTAGTCATCATATTAATATTTTTGTTTCTCCTACAAGTCTGTAGAATCTATTTATGTTTCGGATGCCTCCAATATTGGTCTTACTCTTAACTTAATCGATCATTATTTCCTGATTCCCTCTAACCAACGACTTTAATTTTCTTTTCGTTTCATTTATTTTTATTTGGCATCCGATTGGGACCTACATTCGGACCCGATATGCCAGCGTTCATCTGTGGGACTTTTTAATTTTTTCTTTTACGTCCAGTAGGGACATTTTAATTTTGTGTTAGACAAGGTGGTGTTAGACGAGGTTTCGTTCGGGCCCTACCTCTGGGCAACTCGATCACCCTGACGGAGCGATAGGCGCATCGAGACTTCAAACCCGCAGCACCGAATAAGATTCCATCAGCTCTGAAAAACATTTTTTCCCCCTGATAAAAACGCCGGAGCTGCAGGGAATCGAACCCGGGACCACTTTGGTGAGCAGTTTTGTTTGCAGGTGGCAAGCGTCTTATTACCGCCCGAGCCATGACTGCTCCCACCTGTAATTTTCATATATTACATTATATTTCCTAACGGAAAACATAAATGATTCTCGCGCTCGTCTTCTTTCGCTTTGTTCGGTGGCAAACCCAACTCGTGCGGGAATCACGTTCTTTACACACTTATAGGGTACTACTATTTTCCATACCTCGTTTTTAGTTCATGGTAAAGTAAAATTTATATCATTTTATGTGTATTTTTTTATACAGTATGAATCATAATTTCTAAATTTTCCCTTAATTCATTTACAAGCACCCAACCAAAATTCGTCATTAAAACGCCAATATTTAAGCATTTAAATCTAAAGGAGGAACAGAGTTTTGTTCGCCTTTATTATTGGTACTAACTATTACGAGCAGAATTAAAGGGATTTTTTATTTTTTGGGATATCGATGGTTTGTTTAAAAAATATACTATGTAGGATTTTTCTTCTCCAAATCAAAGAGAATTTTGATGTCAATGAAAAGTCAATCGGTATACAATAAGAAATTTCTCTCGTCACCGTGTAGCGTAATCCCTAGTCAAATCAAAATCAATTCAGCTCCTTGAACCAGTCACTAATTCGTCTCCTTGCAGATTTCCTGTTCGTAGATCCGCTACAGCCGCCGCACAGACAACGCAAGTCAGGGAAAAAACAGATCTTCAAGTGCCCGAACTGCCCATCCGCCTTCTCCGTGAGTTTTTCTCTACGTCGCCATCTGCGTCACGAGTGCGGCAAGGAGCCCTCTTATCTGTGCCCCTACTGTCCCTACCGCGGCAGGTGGAAGCCTAACGTCAAGCGTCACGTCATAAGATTGCACCGGAATCAACCTGTCCACATCCTCAGGGAAGTGTAAGGCTCCGAGTGTCGATGTGAGTGCGATGAGCTACAACTTTTTCAACTTACGATCTCCCGATCGCACGATTTACCAAAGCCATGTAATTAAATGTAAATAATTGTACATAAACGCAATATGAATAATAATATTTCTTATTTCTTGAATCTATCGATAAAATCACGTATTCACATTTGTATGGAGAAAAATCTTTTAATCAGATTATAATTTGAATATTTTCAAATATTTCACAACAGCTTGATTAAGGTAATGCTAGGCGCGGTTCAAAGGTTTGCTATAATAGATATGATTATTGTATCGTGTTAAAAATAAATATTAATAAAACGATAATTCAACTGAAATATACATGTTTGTTTACTTAAATCTCTTAAATTTTCTAAATCTTCTTGAATCGCACCTGAATCTTCTGTTTCAGAATTATATGTACTCACTATCTAATGGTATTAAAAAACGGTCGATTTAATTTTTACGCGTTACATTCTTATTTAACTTTCTCCATTTATACTTTCTATATAAATCGTCGATTCGATGGACAAAAGTTCTATTTGAATTTTTAACTTTGAAAAAGTTCTGTCTGGCAAACACGATTTCTTCTTTCGACTTTAACCCATTTCTTCTCAATCGACCATTTTATAGTCGATTGGTTTTTGGCTAAAAAATTGCCGAAAAAAAAAATTGTAATAATCAATAGCACTTTTCCGACGTAAAATTGTCCGCTCTTTACGAGTCTGAAGTCAGAATTTTGAAAATTCCATTGGAAAATTTCAAAAAGGCCGTTTGTATTTGATGAAAAATCAGAAATACATTATAAAAATCGACTACAAAATGGTCGATTCGGAAGAAATGGGGTGTGTCGAAGCCAAATCGACTCTTCAATCGAATCGTATTTTTCGGTATACTTATAAAATTTACGTACTTGTTGTCATTCCCAGTGGTCTCAAAATGTTCTCAATAAAATTCTCTAGTGCCATTGACTCATTATTTTAGCCGTGAGTACCTGAAATTTTTTTATTCTAATCTAAACTCTCACTAGCTTATAGGATATCTCCACCGGATATCAGTGCCGACTCAGTGAGGTGACCTATTCGTTTAGATTAGAATAAAAAAATTGCAGATACTCACGACTAAAATAACGAGTCAATGACATTAGAGAATTTTATTGTGAACATTTTGAGACTACTCGGAACGACAACAAGTACGTAAATTTTATGTATGCCAAAAAGTAAGATTCGAGTGAGAAACTGATTTGGTTCCGACATCCCCTTAAGTTAGTAGAAATTGCATAAATGTGAAATTTTATATGATAAATTTGATACTAGGTAGAAACTTGCTCTCGATCTTAAGGAATTGCCCTTATATAAAAATAAAACCAAAAGACCTTTGGTATCCTTGCGAGCAAGAGTTTCACCGCAGAAAAGGAAGATACGTGTTCGCGAGATAGAGCCTTTTCCACATACGCGTCAAATTCATAACTAGAACCTTTTTTTCCGAGTCCACAATATACTGCAGCTACGTAGGTAATAGGTAACGCTGTATATATTACATACAGAACAAATTAATGAATGTCCTAAATTATTTGTTCTACATTGTCAGTTTCACTTAAATGTAAATATTTTTAAAACTTTTCATAAAAAATATTTATGTTAGAATAATTAAATCCCATTTAAAAGAAATTTGATCCAAGGACTTAAGATTAAATAACTTGAGAATATTTTCAAGCCAATGGAACAGGTATCAGAAACAACAGTTTTACTTTTAAATGAATTGTCAAACCATAGCTTATCCGATTCTAAAAGCTGTACTAAGAGCAATTTTAACAATTCTTTTTCCAGATTTCAACTCCTACGAGAGCCTCCAGGAGTCAAGGTATCGCGTACACACGCAAGAAGAAAAACAGTTCGCTTGTTCAGCCTGTCCGAGCAGGTTCTTCTACGAGAAGGACTTGCGTAAGCACATCAAGTACGAGTGCAACATGGAGCCCCGCTTCAAGTGTCCTTACTGTGACCTTCGCTCCAAACAGACGTCCTACGTCTATCGGCATGTGAGAGAGAAACACCATCCGAACGAAGTTTACAGTATCGATGTTCACGTGGAGCCACATGTCACATGGTGGCCCAATCGAGTCAAAAACTACCATGTGCGATAAAATAATTAACGACCGACTGCTTTGAGATTTTCTTTTGTATTCTGCAATGCGTTTACAAGTCGTATGGTATGTTTCATCGTATGTCTCATTTCTATGTAATGAAAACCAACATTTAGTGAAACGATAAACGCTTGATTAAACATTGATTAAATTAAGATGTACATTTATAAAAAGAAAGTGAACTATAAATTTAAGAAATCATTAACGTGAATTTTTGAGAAAAAAGGTATTTTCCATCAAATCGAACAAGATCTCTAATATCTGAAATCATCAAAAATAAAGCTTTCGTAATTTTCAAACAATATTTGATATTTAATCAGATGAAATTAAATATTTTGATTTTACACTTACATCATGCAGTAAGTTGCACATCTATATCATGCATTACAGTACTTACTTTGTAAATAATCTTACAAATTTATAGTGAAAACAAGCGCTTAAATGTAAATATAAATATCTGTTTCGCCTTCTATGAATCACGATAAAATGCTGTAAAATGACAAATGTGTACTTGTATAGATTGACTGGAAGAGCTTTATCTACCAGTATATTCGCTAAAAAATATTTCGTGTCACCCGAGCATAACACCTTACCCGACTTCCCTGACCTTGGTTTAAGTCGAAACTGCTTAATACTAACAAGAGTTAGGTATGAGGATAATTAAAATTTTTAGCGATGCTAGAATTGGACGAATGCTCAAGATTGTTTAATTTCATGATTTAATGCGTTCGTTTTAGGAATTACATTTAGATGAAAAAGTATTATGTTATAAGGTATGCGTTCGAATTATTTATCATTCACCGTATTTATTCATCACCGTCAGTGAATGAAGTGATCCTCGTTTCTAATAACGAAATTTGGATTCAAGTACTGTAATATGTATTACCAACACTTTCATTTGCCTCTAAAACGTAAATGTAATAAAAAAAATAATTATATAATTAAATAATTATGAGCATTAAAAGATGTTTTCCTATTCCCGAAAAATTAATTAACATATTTTATTTTTACTTAATATTTACGGACGCCTTACGAATCAATTAAATTTATTAATTTTTATGTATTCTCGCCTTTCTGTTTCAATTTGCGTCGAAGAAAGGTCTGTCTGCATTTTTCTGACGAGTCCACCAGAGAGTACTAGGGTGAAAAGCATATATTTCTCATTTTATAAGATTTTCTGAACATATTTAGGCAAAAGTCAAAAATTTATGTTTTTCTCCCCACCACTTATTTCTATTCACAGTGCTCCGTGCGTAGTTCTGAGATGTCAAACTAGTCATTGTCTTTGCACATGGTAACCCGAAGCAGAAAGGCGAGAATACATAAAAATTAATAAATTTAATTGATTCGTAAGGTGACCGTAAATATTATGTGCATATATTTATTAAGAATATTTTTCACATTTTATAGAAATATTTTATTTTTATTTTTATTTTATTAATGTAAATAGGTGTTACCCTTACGTAAAGTACAAAAAGAAAATATAAGCGTAGTTAGGAAATCAATCTTACACTACTTACAGGTTTGTACATAATTATTATCCCCTTTCTCATCTTTATCTCGCTACAACAATTGAACAATATTCAAAATCTTTATGGGATATAATACTTTAGAATACTGGCCTTCATAGTATCCTTAAAACTACATATAGAGCTGCACTTAACAGATAAGTCTATATTTGACTTATTCCAAGTTCTGCACAAACTGAATATGGAACAATTAAATGCACTTCTTATATAAATAATTTATTTTCATTCTAAAAGTATCACTGTTATCTAATAGTACAAAATTAATAATTTTTATTAAGATCGTTTGTGTTGCTAATTGCGTATTGACACCTGCAAATGCTTTTGTTTATTCAAATAGTTATAAAATTGCATGCGGTGGGATATTTTTCAATTGCAATATTTTAACAAGAGTACAAAAGACAGAAGACTTGGAATAACAAAAAAAACAAATTAACCCAAAGTAAAGTATAAGAATTTTCATAGGCAGAAGAATTTGATCATTTTGCTAACTTTGTGATTGGTAGATATTTCCATACGCCGCGTTAAATTCGTCCAGCTTTGTCTCATCTCATTCACTTGCCAGTGCATAGTCCGCAGAAGGAGAAAATAGCGAATGTTACGCTGGGACACCTTCGCCGCATTAGCGAGTAAACCCCAGCTTGCGCTCAACCCCTCTACCCTATATCGAGTGCATCCTCGTGCTCTAACCAATCTGTTTCTCTGTCTGTGTGCGCAGCCTGGGAGCTTCAACAGACCAGGCCGGTGCTGCGCATCCGCCGTCGGCGCGGCCTCATCAGCGCGGTCGGTCATCAGGGCCCCGTCTCGGAGATAATCGAGCTGCCGACCCCCTGCGAGCGACCCGACGACCTCTCCACCTACCGCGGCACCGCCAAGAAGTTCCAGTGCCCCAAGTGCCCGAAGCGCTTCTCCGCCAAGTCGAGCGTCGTCCAGCACATGAAGTACGCCTGCAACCGGCTGCCGAGGTTCGCCTGTCCCCACTGCAGTGTGCGGAGCAAGTGGCCCTTCAGCCTCTACAAGCACATCCGCAAGGTGCACCCGGGCTTTAGGGTCTACTGCAACGACCTCTTGCGCGACGAGGCGATCCAGTGATTTGCTGGTGCTGCTGCTGCATCTTGATGAATTGCCTCTTATCTGCAACGATCCTCCTGCTGCGAACCGAGTCCCCCACATATCTTCGTTATGTGCCAATTTTCCTTTCCAAGCTATTTAATGTAAACTTTTTTTTATTTCTTATATGCTCCAGAGTCTATATTCTATATTAACCCATTAACGACCAAGACCCCGAATTTTCAACAAGTTTTTCAAACCTTTTTTTTAGTTGAAAAAAAGTCTCGAAAAAGATGTTGAAAATTCGGGGTCTTGGTCGTTAATGGGTTTATGGATTTTTTCATTACACCTGACTGAAAGATGACTTAATAGTTTTAATTAGCTTGATTCAGTTGAATTATTATATGGCGAAGGTTTGTTTATTTATTACGACTGCTTACAAGCCTCAATTTCATGAATTTTCTAGAAAAATGATTATTTATAAAGAAATTTTTTGCAGTAAACAGATATAGTACAATGAAATGAAACATTTATGTAATAAAAATATTAAAAAATGTTACTCAACTACAATTTTCTTCATTTTTTTTTAAATTTTATACTATATTTTTTAACAATTTTTGTTCTGAAGTACATACTCCAGTGCATATTTATATATATAACAAACGCTACTTTTGTATTGCTCGTTACAGTCAGTTACTATACAACTAAACTGTGCGAAAATCAGTCACAAGAATTTACTTCAAAATATAGTAAGCGTGTTAAAAGAGTATCGTTAATATATTTATTTGTCGCTCAAGCATATAATAATATAAGAGCCTCATTACTGTAAAACAATATTAAAGTTTAATAAAAAAAAAAAAAAAGAATATTTGTCTGAATTCTGAAATTTAAATTAATACCTGCATTCCATCAAAATTCACGTAACAGAAATATAAAACTGTGTTATCTTGTATCACAGAATGACTGATAACCCATATAATTTTTTGTTGCAGAAGCGATGAAAGCTAAAAGATAGATCTGCAGGGCTCGGATGTACTGTGACCGATTTTTAAAGAAGAATAACTTTTTTGTTGTGTGTTTGAATGAAAAATAATAGGACGGTGACATCTAAATTCCTACTACACATAAAATTTACAATCTAATAACCTTATGAATGCTTATCATCACTACTTTACCTGCACCTATTTTTATCCAAATGCAATCCATAACAGCCAAACGTCGAATAACTAAGCCACTAACAATACTGCGCATGAAAATTTAAACCAAATTCCTATGTTCCATAAATAATACAATACTAACTGCATCTTTCTTCATTTTAGATGGCGAACAATTCCAAATGATCGCCATTGAAGAACAAATGTATACGTCCAGCTATCAATCGCTTGAAACTCAATCGAGGACTCAATTTATTCAAATGTCGGATCCGCTGAACGAAGGCTACAATTGTTGGAAGTGCGGCAAAGTTTACAAAAATTATAACGATATGAAACGACACGTTAATCACGAATGCGGCCAAGAAGGCAAACACCGTTGTCCACACTGTCAGTATCGCAGTCAGCGTATTACGAACATACGTCGTCACATTGCGAGATCACATTCTGGACATCGTTTCTTATAGTGTTAATTAGGTCCAACTATTATCATGAGCACAGCAAGACAGAAAAACAATAAGACTAATTATTTTGTGCTGCCCGAAACAGAAACATTAAGCTCTTCATAATTTTAATTTCTGCATTACAGCTGCTTTCCCGCATCATGTATCCGCCAATCGCATCCCTATTTTGTCAATCGACGTGCTCTTTGAATCTGTAATCGGTTCATATTCTAAATTCATATTGTATCGCCATTCAACTTTTTCAAAATACATAACGTGTTGCATAATAAAAGCCTTGGGTCGAGCTTGATGGGCTTAAAAAGCAAAGCATGAACACAAACCTACACAAAATGACGAAAAGAGGCAGCAGCTAACGTTCTGCATACGTTTTTTCTCCTTTCCAGTTAGCCACGGACAAGATTATTCCCATCAAGGCATTTGGTCCCTGACGTCGGACAAAAATTTCCGATGTGCCAAGTGCTCGCGAAGCTTTAGCGTATACAACAGCCTCTATCGCCACTCTCGCTACGAGTGTGGCAAACAACCGAGATTTGGATGCTGCTACTGTCCCTACGTCACTAAGCACACGACCAGTGTCTACCAGCACGTCAGACGCATGCACAGCGGACGTGAGCAGACCTGCATGGACGTCGTGCGCGGAAATGTCGTCAAAAGGCGAATCTGCAAAAACGGCTCCAAGCCCGAGAATCAGTGATGGCGCCACGTAGCATCGCGTTGAGCTTTAGAGAAAGCCTACCTGTTCCGTTCCTAGTGCAGGACTCTAAAGATACTACTATTTTCTTTTCATGACTTTGTGATGTTGACCTCTAGTTTGTAGATATCCTATGTCAATTGTAAAAGTAAGAGTACAAGGAAAGTACGAATTTAAGCCTCAAACAAGGTATTCACGGCTTTAAATAGCGTCCTTGTACCGAGGGATTACGCATTGTCATTTTTTGTTTAAAGTATTAAATGCTATTGGCTAGCCGTTTGAAAGTGTATAGTATGTAACATAGGTTATAGGCACTATATATATATATTTTAATTTGACTGTAAAGTACCTATTATTTAATATCTCATTCAAAAATAAATTTAATTAAATAATGATTCGCATATATATATCAATTGTACAATCGTAACACTGCCATTATTCATTCAATAAATATATAACGATTAGATTACATGTTTTAATTTTCATTGCAGTATAATGAAAAGAAGTAGCAACTCCCTTAGATGTAAAGTTTTGGGCAAGGATTTGGTTCAAACGTTGTTCAAAGTACCTTGAACAAACCATATCAATAATTACACATGCCTCATAGGCCTCGTTTTGAAATCAGACAAAACAAGAACTAACACGTTCAAACCGAATATGTTGCCGTCATTATCATCGATTTAATATAATCTACACCATTTAGCATATTATGACTAACAAGATACTATCTATCTTTTTTCCAGATCGTTTCCGCAGTTTACCACGAATCTATCCGAGGAAGCACCATCAGCATGTTCGTGAGCGAAACAGCCAAGTAAACCACGGCGTCAGATCGCTCAAAGTTGACCGTTACCCATGTCCAACGTGCAACAAAAGTTATGGTACACGAAGTGCAATGAATGCCCACTATAAGTACGACTGTGGTAAACCTCCGCGTTTTCAGTGTCCCTATTGCGGCAAGCTTAATCGGAAGAAGTTCAACGTTCAAGATCACATCAGACGTATACATCCCAACAGGCCGATTACTTGTAACACCAGATTTTAAATTTGACAAGTCAATATCTGGTACACTTACTTGATCGTTAAAGTACGGTTAATGAGTTATGAGCTTGCAGTAAATAAGTCTGAAGCGAGAGTACCGAGGTTCATTAACCCTATGGAGTCGATAGAACTTGAAAAATATTTCTATGAAAAAGCTTGAATATAATAATGCGTGCTAGTAATACTAGATGATACATACGTACTTACTAGTAAAAAGTATAATATACAACGGTGAACATAAATAATCAAATTACATTTTTATTACAAGAAGAACTTCTTATTATACGCTACAAATTATGCTCGAGGCTACACGTGTATGCGAGCTAGCATGACGACGATGCGACGCTCTCCTAAGCACGTGACATTTGCTTCAGCTTAACTTCCAATTAGCGGGGATTTCCTTATTCACTCCAAAGGGTTAAGAGGATTTCTGAGCTCAAAAATCAATCAGTAGTTATTCTTTCTTGCGTTAATTATTTTTTATATTTCGATGTCGCCGTATTTATGGTCCCACTCGCTATCAAAATGCAGGTACCTATTCTTTAATATTTATGCTCATGAATAATTAAAAATAGATACATTAATTTGTATAAAGTTGTATTGCATTAGCTACAAAGTGAGAAAGATGATTAATTTTTGTAACGATTTTATACATTTTTTCTACAACATTACCGACTATATTTTGCTGTACATCCTGCAGTTGGGTTACATAAGCAAATAAGTATTGTTGAAATTTAAATGTTTAAACAACAATGATTAATTGTTAACCTGTACAAATTCTAAGCGGGCAATTATCATTTCTCGGTAAGATGCCATAATTATATAGTTATTGTAAGATCTTAGGTGCTTTCATATGAACAAATAAAGCTTATTTCCAAGTACACGTTTAAACTTGTTTTGAGTCCATACCCCCATAATACACAGATAAAATTCTTTAAAACGATGCCATTTATAGTATCATAATAATATCCAAAGATAAAACTAACAAGTCACTAAATCATCAGAAAGGGGTTTATCCGAATATTCCTCTGACCCTGATTATTAGAGTGGAAACGCATGTGGATACACTCTATCCTCTCCGTCTGATCCAACCAAACAAAAGATACCTCCAACTAACCAAACGTACTCGTATACTTTCAGAAGCCAAGCCGCGACGTCGTGCGCTTCAGTCACAGGGGTGGAGGCCAACGAGTACTCGTGGGCGGAAGAAGCGACAAGACAATAAGCTTGACTACCAGCAATACAACAGCACCACTGGGAAGTTTCACTGTCCCAAGTGCAACAACGGTTACGGCAGAAGAGATTCCATGATGGGACACTACCGTTACGAGTGTGGACAGGCACCTCGTTACAAGTGTCCCTACTGTATGCTAACCAGCAAGAAGACATCCAACATTTATCAACACGTCAGATCCGTGCACTCCAATAAGCCGGTCACACTCGTTAAGCTCTACTGAGCTGAGATCACTTAATTATAAAGTTAACGATTTCTCAAACAAGTGGCTTAAAAATAATTTGCTAGGAGAGATAAAGTCTTTAAATAACTTCTTACAAATTGAAAAAGAAAGCTTTATAAATAAGGTTTCATTCAAATTACTTTCAGTTGATCTGCAATGTTGATGTCGAACTGCATTTCATTTATTATATTTCAAATGTCGAATTACGTACGAACTAGTTGGTTTTTCTATATAAGTGCGATCGTTTTATTAAATAGTATTATTAGTAGACGCAAATGATCATATATCTATGGACTACTTACAATTCTTATGTAGAAACTGATATTTCACATAGTATATCCATTTTCTTAATTCCGTAATATTTTAATTTTAAATACATTGTAGACTATTACGTATAAAAATTTTTAATTTCCCAACAACAAACAAAATGAAGATATAAACCTGAGGATTCTGGAACTACTTCAATATTGAATATCTTTTAAAAAGATTTTTCCAATGTATATAGTGGTTGTTTCAGTATTTATTTCCGGTTCATATGCAAATATATTTATATATATATAAACTTTTGATTCGAATCTAAATAATCAATTTTTATTGCGATATAATAAAAAAATGGAATATACGTGTTTACAATTTATTCTTAACATTGCAGCAAAATTATAAAGGCAAAGATAGGATTTCCAAAATAAATCTTTATTTGTGCATTTTCGTTTCAGATTATACAAGGTATTTTAAGAAACAGAGTGTAGCGTTTATTGTATTTGAACTATATCATTGTAACGTGTGTTTTTACTTAATATTAAAATATGTAGTATATGAAATGTAAATAACTGAATAACTAAGTCATGATACGTTAGTACTGATATTAATAAATATTATTTTATAATAATATCGTTCGTTATTGTCTCTAGCATCTAAGGCTTGCAACACTTAAATAGTATTTTTCATTATATGACAAACACTATTTTTTTTATATCATTTCGACTATGGTATAAAAAATACGTTATCTCTCTTAATCATTATAGGCATAAACGGCATATTTTTCTATATACTTGTGTGAATTTTGCAGGTAAATTAATTTTTCACTCTTAAAATCTCCAGCCAACAGCTCCACTGGCAAATCAATCGATACCGGAGCAGAAAATATATAACATATAGCACTTTTCAAAACCGATCCTCTTTCACACCAATCTCCTCGAGCCTAGAGGCAAAATTTAGCGATCACGAATACTTGTAACGTATTCAGCCTACTCGATCATCACCTGTCCCTACCCAACCCAGTAGTTTTTCCCACAACGAGATCTGCCCCTTTAACAGCAAACCCCCTGTAAAGAGACTGTGTAAAAAGAAACGTTGAGAACGTTGAAAGAGATATACAAAGAGGCGCATGCTCATCCCCGCCCCATTCGCGACTCGTCGATCGAAATTGCTAACCTCCGAAAAACTTGTCTGCTTGGTCATTGCAGGTTTGCTGGAGCCGAATCAAGTGCATCTGGTCGGACAGTGGTTCACGTGCGCAGTCTGCATGCGGCTGTTCGACACCGCCCAGTCCCTCGCTCGTCACGCGCGCTCCCACGACTTCACGCGCGAACACGAGCCCGACGGCCAGGGCACGCGCTACCGCTGCAATTACTGCAGCTACTCCTCCAAGTACACCTCCAACATGCACAAGCACGTGCGCAGGATGCACAAGAAGACCGTTGACGTCCAGCTGCTTTAAGTGTCCGAGACACTTCGCTGGACCATAGAATCGTCGTGCAAATTGCCGGTGTTCTTCGAACACGATAGAGATTTGCAGCTCGGTACGACACTGTGTGACACGCCAAAATGGCAGATGCATCTTCGAATGTCGTCCTAACTGTACTTTACACCTATTTTATAGGAGTAATTTTTAGTATACTTTGATCCGTTTACCATTTATATTACTGACTAACCCAAACATAATGCCCTTGTAAATAATACGCCCGCTTTTAAGGGTATTATTGGATTTTTTTTAATTTTCTAAACAACTGTCGGAAATCTTTATCATCTTTACTTATAATTATTGTTGTTAAGTATGAGTGATTATCAAGTTTTAACGGGGCGTCTTGGGAGAGATTTTTTTCGAAAAGTACGTTTTAGGCTGCGATGCCAAAATTTTTCTTAAAGTTTTGAAATAACTGATATGTTATTGGACGCAGTGATTACATTAGTATCTAAAAATCTCAGGAAACCTAGCATCATCGTTTTCAAGATGTAACTATTGAAAATTTATTTTTAATGTTGTTCATATATATATCTATATAATGACTTGGTATGAGATTCAATCCGAATTGAAGTTTCATTTTTCGTTTCATATTTCTTTCTTTTCTCAATAAATATCTCTCTTGATTAGAGCAGTAATTCTGACCAGAGGTAAAATTGATAAATCCTGTTCTTCTATTTTGCAGACAAATGTAATACATATAAGATTTTAAAGAAATGAATTTGGCTCTTGGGGACCGGCTAAATTTACCAAAACAGAAAAGCACCTAACAAGCGACTGGTTATCAATTTAAACTTTGCTGTCGATTTCATCGATTGCATGATATGCGTTCTTAATTTTATTTGTACAATAACATTTATAGCATTGGATGAAATAGTAACTACAAAAAAGAATTTTTTTAACACTTGTCCTTAACAAGTGTCTTTAGTTAAGAAGCATGTGCTATAGCCGGAACGAAATGTATGAAAATAGAGATTAATTTTTGAAAAAAAACTCTGTATTCATCTCGGTAATTATGTAAACATTACATGGTTCAAGTTTCATGAAATTCCGTTGTCAATTCGAAGATAAAAATCATTGTGAATTACAAACGAAATTTTCAAGGATGAAAATCTCTGTGAACTGTGGATGGAATTTCATGAAACTTGAGCCACGTAATTTTTACATCATTACCGAAATGTTGATAGAGAGATTTTTCCAAAAATTTTTCTCTACCGTTATATATTCCGTTAAATGCAAAAACAGGCCAGGTAGTAATATTTCCGACCAAAGCAGATCCTCTTAATTAGAAGTTCAACCCTTCACGGTAGTTTGAAGTGAAATATTTTTTACCAATCACAAATATTTCTACAATAATATAATGGTAGTATTGGACATATTAAAATCACTGTTTCTATATACTATAATCAAATCTGTCATTATTTACTTATTACAACATTAATGGGACCTTAATGATTAAGATATTCCTTTTTATATCGAATCAATTATCGAAATAAATCTGCTAATAATTGCCAAAGCCATAAAAGAAGAATTATCTTTCTTTTAAAAAACAGTGCATTATTGTACAATACATGTATCATGTTGAAAAATTATTTTTTTAAATGTCTTACAATTATCATTAATAATTTTTTCTTAGCTATATCTGATATACTTAATAAGGTTTTATTTGAGTTCGAAATTTCGAAGTTGAATTTATGTAGAGTGAGTAATTTCGAAGTTGAATTTATGTAGAGTGAGTAATTTCAGTCTATATTTTTTTATAAGTTGTATTTGCGTTTTTAGTATACTGATTATGCTATATTACTTGGATCAAATTGTGAATTTTACTGTTATTAAAGTTCTATAACATCTAAAGATTCTCAACTAGGAAAATTTTTAGTGTAAGACGGAAATCAGTTTATGGATTTGTATTATTTAAGATTAATTATTATTAGTTGAAATTGAAAATATTACGTTTTTCTGTTAAGGAGATGTAAACGTAAAAAGGTAAATTAATTCCTACCAGGTATATCAAAGCAATGTTAATTATAGACAGTTGTTATACAATCAAGTTTTAGTGTGAATTAAAATATTCCTACATCTTTAATTTTGTAATTAATCTTTCAAAATTCCGTCATTCAATTAACTTAATTTATTAAATAATCATAATTATAAAAGTTTCTACTTCTTTTTAATCACGTAATTATTAATACGTACATTTTTCCGTATAATAAGTACACTTTTCTTTATCTGGGTAACATAATGGATTCATACATTTCAAAGTTTTTCGAGTAATGTTGTGTGTACATATACTTCCCATTTATTAGCGATTCTTAAGATGAAGTGTTAAAATTTCTATAATTATTAGTTATCCTAACTAAGAAAACTAGTAATTTATTACAAGACTGCGATGAAATTGTTAACGTTGACTTAATTACCCTTACTTTAGAATTAATTTTGTAAAAAGTGCCTGAAATTCTTATATTGAAATTGTACATATACGTTCTTTATTTGAATAAATAAAAATGAATGATTTGAAAAGATAAGTTATCACAATTTTTTCCTACAATTGCAAACTATTCACTGATTATGTTAATTTTAGCCTTAATGACTTAAAATAGAATCCTTTGAAATTAACGATTCCTATAATTTTAAATGATCTATTAATCCTTTAAATCGCATAATTATTTCTTCACCAACCATCACAAATATTATTCCATAACATATAGAGTTTCCGATTGAAATCGGAAGTTACAAAAAAAATCATCCAAAACTTGTATCGTTTTGACCAATCAACATTTCACCCAATTCTCGCATGACTGTTTCTACAATCTTTTAATACACGTGTGACCACGCGTATCAGCATTTCAGTCGCTATAGAATTGCGTTTTAAGAGTAAAAGCCTGTCCAACTCAAGTAAATGTATTTAAGAAGCGTTTGCATCATTTGATCATAATCAGCAGCTAATTGGCATCACCCCATTAACACATTGTTATTTTTTTCAGATGACGTCTGGATAAAAACTGCCGCCGATGTGACCAGCTATGTTTGCAAGACTTGCAACGCGGGTTTTCGAAGGATTGCCGATCTCTACAAGCATAAGTGCGGACTACCACCTCGTTTCGGCTGCCCATACTGTCACATGAAAGGCAACCAATCGTCAAACATGTATCGCCACGTCAGAAGGTGGCATCCGCGAATGGCTGTTCATGTCAACAAACTTTTTTAAACTGAAGGCTATTGCTTTTTTTTTCTTCTAAAAGTTAGTTTGTTTTTCAAAAAAATGTGAAAAATTTTCTTCTGCTTTCGTTAAAAGAAAAATTGCGTTCTAATAGATTTGTGCTTTGTCATTTTTTGAGAAAATCAAAATAAAATTAATGTTTTATTTTTAATAACCCATCATCAAGAATGCAAGAAACTAGATTTTAAAATGGTTTGAATTTATAATCTTTGTTAAAGTAAGGTGATCAAGTAACTTGGAACAAAATTACCAGTAAAAATCGATAGTTATTCAAGTCTAAATAAAAACTATCTCTCCCATATAATTAATTTGCATTAATTTTCAAAATCAAGAAATAAAATAATAGTTTATATTTAGTTAAATGAATTATAAATTAAATTATTGTATAGATTTAAAATCCTGAACTTTAATACGTTGCTTTCCAATCAAATTGAATCCAAGTATTAGATATGTACCTTAAAAAAGATTTTTTAAGACCGTAAGGCGTAAAAGGTGTGATTTAATTTATTCAAGGAAGAAGCTACTGAAATTTTGATTGAAAAAATAATAAATAATACAACATGATAATTTAAAATGTAACATAGTCTGTTAAGGGGACGTCGGAGTCACTAAAAATTTAAATTTCCCGCCTTTACTACATCGAAATACCCACAAGGTTTTTCAAACTTTTCTCTTTAACAAATTAACCAATTCACTTGAAACTTTTAGAGATGATAGAATGATCATAAATAAAACGCGCTCAGCCCAGAAATTTCCGAAAACTAAAATAATATAGAAGCTAGAGAAGAAAATACCAAATTTTTACTGATTTCAATTCAATCCAAGAGATGGCATGATTCTGACTTTGCAATTATATTTCAAATTAAAAATGTTATATTTACGCAATTTATTGGTAATTTCAGGGCTGAGCGCGCTTTAATTATGATCATTCTATCAT
>UELU01102049.1:0-13536 GCA_900490025.1 Megastigmus dorsalis | reverse complement strand
GTGGGAATTTCGTAGCGAAGGCTACTGTGTTGTCCGGTCTCGGATGGATTTCGAATTATCGCCGTGACGGGCATGAAGTGAATTGTGCTGCGCTGGATCCTGCTGCTGGCGGAATAATCGCCGCGAGGCGATAAGCATGGCGAGAAGTTTCAGTTATTCGCTCCCTGTACTTTTGCTACTGACACTCGTCCTTTTTGCCTTCGGTGAGTCTTACACTTGAATCTCATACTAATCAAGTTGATTGTGGCATGTGCGTAAAATTGTTACGTATTGGTTGTCGATGTTCGAGGATGCATGTAATGGATTTCTAAATTTTATAATAAAAATTAAAATAATAACGAAAAGTCATAAAATACACCAATAACAATGAGAGCCTGTTTTGAATTTAATGAAGCATTCGGAAAATTTCATTGTTGTTGTTCGTCAGAATATATAATAGCTCTGAAAGAAAAATTTAATTCCTGTTTTACCTCGTAATATGTTGACATATTTAATATTGTATAGAACTGCAACGGTGTTTACTTAATTTTTGTTATAATCAATGGTGTGCGCGTTCGAGGTGCATATTTTTAATGAAAAGTTTCACATTCAAGTTATTTTGATGTTAATGTATTGCGAATCGAGAACATAAAATCTCGTTTAAAGCCACGTTTCAGATAGTAATTGGTATTTTCATTATTGAATGGTTGATGGGTAAACTTTTTAATTCTTCGCATTTGATTACACGTGGCTGTTGAATTGTGGTTATGATTATTCCATTTATTATGTAGATTACTAAAAGTATATTTTTATATTTATTTTGGAATAACAAAAGATTTTTATACGTTCTTTGGTAACGTGATTACGGTAGCTGCGTATGCGACTTTTTTGACCACGCTAGCGGTGATATTTATTTTTCGTATTTAATATTTTCATACCTATTTTACCTTTTGTAGGTAGAATTTAGATTATTTCTTCAGTATTTGCAATGAAAAGGTTTGATGCAATTCTACGCATATCGATCAGGAGCCTTTTTTAAATTATTAAAAAAGTTTTTCAAAACTATTATTTAAAACAAATCAACCGAAGTAAATAGAAGAACTCGAAAGATTGGAAAAATCTTCAATATTGAGACATCGGTGAAAGAAATATTATGCATAAGAAATGGCAATAAAAATTGCCATAATAATCGATATAGAGCAGGTCGAGTATAAAATCGAATAATAGTCTCTTACGGCTCGGAACCATTGAGCGCACTATATTTTTATTGATGGCCCTCTATTTCCCAGGCAAAATATGGAGAAATTACTTTTTGATTGGTCTATATCCGCAAACGCGGGTGTAAAGATTCCTCCTCCGGCACAGCCAGCACCATTTGTTTTCTCCTCTTATATTAATCCCAACTGCTTTCATTTCCCGAGATTTTTCGTCTCCGTTTCGACAAGTCATCCGGTTATAAATCCTATAACACACACACACACACACACACACACACATATAGATACATGTATATCAATTGCTAGGAGTTTATAGGAAGAAGTTGATAGCGTTCACGAGCGACAGATTTACCGGCTTCAATCGAGCACTACTTGTCGAGATGTATTTCACTACGCGATCCAAACTCAGACAGGTGGGCTGTATATGCCGCCCGCTGTTATACGGCGCGTGAGGTATATAGACTCCCCGAGTTTCGATCGTTGGAAAGAGGGAGAGAGAGAGAGAGAGTGAGAGGGAGAGGGAGAGAGAGAGAGGAAGGGGGAAGTCGACGCCGCCACGGTGAAATCTCAGCTGATCTTACGATTTTCCGATACGTGTAGAAGGAGTTTCAAAGGACTTGGACGACGAGTTTTTCAGACTTATTTCAGTATGGTAACAACTTCTTTACCGAGGGTATATTCGTTTTGGGGTTTGGTTATACGTGTTTATTTTCACTCAGCGCGGCACGTGATATTTTTATTTCGTGGAACACGCTTCTGCAAACTTTATTATGTGTAATTCTAATGGTTATTTTTGTTTCATTAAGTTTTTTTCTTGCACGATAAATCTTTTGATTTATTTTGTCGCTTAAGAAATTGATAGTTTAAAATGTTAACTAGTTCTATACCAAGTTTTTCTCTACAATTTTTTTGTAACTTATTATGTGGTTTTTCAAACAATCATATCATACACTTTATTTGTTTCCGTTATACATATATGTATTGGCTAAATGTTGAAAGAAATTGTTAGATATAAATACATGGACTTGAATATATTTGAAAACATGAATTAACCGAAAATATTTTCTCACATTTTACGCTACAATTAAAAATTATAAATACGCTTATCGCATCTCATGAATATTAATGCAAAAACCAACCTACTCTATGTCGCTCAAACGCCGAGACGTGGCCAGAGTCGGGGGGTGTATTCGTAGTAGTGGTCAGTTTGACGCGTACCTGAGCAAAGCCGAGGAGCGAGGAGAACAAGCGAGGCTTCGCAAAATCATCGCTTCTACTCTCGCGAGGCAATCGATTTGAGATATTGAATAGGTTTTATAGTAAGATAATCAAAGGTTGCAAGAAAACTTTAGTTATATGTTGAAGAGAAAATTGAAAATGTACGCTATTATATTTTTAATCGTTCAATTTTTCATTAACTTATACTATACGTAAATTTGATGCTCCACCAACTTGCAATCTATTAAAATTGTAGAATTACCTTTTAAAGTATCTAAATTTACGATGAATTTAGTTTAATTCGAACTATATATCAATCACCAACAGTTGATAAAAGTAATTGATTCATTGAACATGCGAGCTACTATCATCCATTTACTTCGTAGCATTCAGACTCTGGACTTTTTTTCTTATTTGTACCTCGGGATAGTGCGTACTTATAAAATTATTTGATATGTTCGCTTACATCACGCAAATATACGTATTCTATAACGAAAAGAATAACTGTTGCTCAAAACAAGGAATTATCATCATTCGTGAAATCCAAAAATTGTCGTAGCACCGATTATCTAAGGGTACTTTTTCAATTTTGCGATTGACAATAGTCAATAATTCAGTATTACGAAGCAAATGCCAGTTCTTGAAGTACATTGTATAACCATGCCAAGCAAGCGAGTCGCGAAAACGATCCATTGGTGAAAAAGAAATAAGATTAGAAGGGTAAGTATACCGCAGCGATGGTTGAAATTCGCAATTCGTTAGCTACAAGAAATCATTACCCTCGTCCCCGCGTATTCACATCCGCGCAAGTTCCTCCTCCAGTTAACGAATCTCGCGAATCGTAAGGGTAAGCTTTTCCTCGTTGCACGCATATTCATGGATTCTAATTGCGTCCAATTTCTCGTGTAATGGCTTTATATATATACCCTCTCACTACGCTGGCAGATCTAAACTCCTCAGCCACGCGGAGAACGCGCGATTGCAGAGAGCGAAAAAAAGCGTCGCTACCGTCAAGAATCAAAGAAGTAGCGATAGATAGAGCAAGAGATAGAGAGATAGAGAGATGGAGAGAGAGAGAGAGAGAGAGAGAAGAAGCGAGCAAGTCACAACGCAACAAAAAGACTTTCGGAAGTTGGGCGGCCTGGTGCATAACCTGGACGAATATCAAGGAATAAAAGGGAAAGATTCTTAATATTTCAAGCACTCGGCGGGACTCGGGCATACGTACGTTTAATGGATCCCTCCCCCACGAACCTGAGGTAGTCGCTCAATAATGCACGGAGCCACGTAGCGATGGCTCGCTCTCTAGATCATCATCGAAGCTACCGCCGGCGCCACTGCTGCTGCCGCGGGACCCGCTGAATAAGTCAGAGAAAAGAGAGCGCGGAAAATCTCGGGGCGAAAAAGAGAGCGCGACGTTACTCGCGCCAGATGCACATCCAGACCCGACGCAGCCACGTCATACAGAGCAGCGAATGTCGGAAGCAGAGAGCGAAATGGAGATAGAGAGGTAGGGAGAATCGCAAGAGCCGCGCAGCAGGAGTCTCGAGAAGAGAGACAGAGAGAGAGCGGGCGAACGTTGAGCGCGCGCGCGCGGACCGGAAGCTTCGTTACCTCGGCAAGGGTAACTGTTTACTCGGGAGGCCCTCTACATAGCTCAGCCAGCGAGTCACCCATTCAGCGCATTTACCCGAGATTATGAAGTGACAGCCTAATGCAATTTACCTCCTCTCTACCGCGCACTCATACAAACTAACAAGCGACGGCGTCGGCGGCGGCGGCGGCGGCACACACGTATATACGCACGCAGAAGCCGAGGACTCGGGCTCTGCGGGGGAATGCTCGCGCGCGTGTTTATATATCACGTAAAGAGAGAGAGAGAGAGAGAGAGAGAGAGAGAGAGAGAGAGAGAGAGAGAGAGAGAGAGAGAGAGAGAGAGAGAGGGGTACGCGGGAATATACATTGGCGTAAAGTCGAGTGAGGCTTGCACGCCTCGCGAATTTCTCGTCGAGTCCTCGAGATGCATTCTCGCGCGCCACTCAGGAGCTTGGCCCCTTCGGTGTTTATGATACCGGCATTTATGAGCAAGATATATATATATACACATGATCCCTGGAACGGAGTAGGAGATGTAAGTGAATGCTGTGCCTCTTATTTATATGTAATATATATATATATATATTAGGCTAGAAAAAGACACGACAGTGGATATTAAACGAGGTTTTATGCGTTGCTGGAGGTAATGAAAGCAAATTGAAAAGGGGGAGAGGCTTGGCTGGGGGTGTAGCCTGAGCGATAGTGATTGATTTCTGGGATGATCGATGCGGTGCTTAATGTGATGTGATTGCGAATAGAATGCGTTACTTGTGCTCAGTTTTATGGGAAAAGATTGCATTAGCACAAGCTATAAGCTGCTGCTGAATAATGTGTAAATGGGACATTTTTAATAGAAGTTATTCTTTCTCTATATTGCCGTTGTCGCAGTTTTTAGCGTCTGTTCGCACAATAATTTCTGCGCTTCGAGGATGTAAATTATGAACTTTCGTTAGGACCTGTTTTAGCGATCGCGAGAACGAGAAGTTGAAGTAGCAACACGCCCATTTCCTTAAACAGCTTTTCCGCGAAACTTGAGATGTACGCCAAATAAGGGGTAAACTTCGATGAATAAATATCATTTTTCTGTAATTGAGTTTAGCAAGAGGAAGAATAGAAGTTTTTAATGGCGAACAAAAGGATAAAAAATAACCAATATTTTATCTTTTACAAAAAACTTGGTCATCATTTACTTAAGATACCTATTATGAGCGAAGAATGCACTTTGGATGGATGATAAAGCTTTTATTATTAGCCTTCGGCAAATGGTTTGTTAAAAGGAATTGTATTCGATTCTTGCAGTATATTTTAGATGCAAATATATCCGAGGTTTTACATAAATATGCAACTTAAAAATAGATCTCTGAGCCCTGCTAGACAGCTAATTCAACTACGTTTAATATAATTTGAATAATTTGAATGATCGATATTTAATACATTAATTTTCTATTTAAAGTTTCGAATTATAATACTGCGAAATCATTAAATAACCAGTATTTTCTCTCGTATTTTAAAGTAGAGTCTAAAAAGAAATAGGACGAGCCGAATTTAATAAAATATTTCTGTGCTTTCAAAGCAAAAGTAATCGGTAAACGAATATACGAGTAGACAAGTGAAGCAAGAGAGAGAAAGAGAGATGTATAGTGCACGAACGGCTGGAATTTGAAATTACGTGCATTTCACACAGCTAAAGCAAGTTACATCGGCAAATTGGGATCGGTTAACGGTTAATGCTGCCAATTTGCCTCGGCGCATTGCGAAAGCTTTACGCGCATGGCATCTCTCTATCTATTTTTTCAGCACATTCGGTCTTTACGTTTTTTTTCTCGTTCGTATTTCACGGATTGCAGCCGCTTTCCTGTAAACTATTTCCAAAACACGTAATAATTATTTTTTAATAAAGCTGATAATTTTTTCTGTGCTATGTTTATTATTATTTAGAAGGCAGACTTTACACAGGCATATTTTACACTCAATTTCGTAAAGTAATATATAAGTGCGATAACTTCGATGCTCGTTCAAGATGCATAGGTGTTTACTTTTATCGCCGTAATCATATGAGCGCATCGGCGATTCTTCATCCCATGAATTTTATATAGCGCGTAATCTCTAATCAGTCCTCGCCTTTTCTTTGCTTACCAGTTTGCACGTTGATATCGAGTAATATATAATGATATTGAGCCGGCAGAATAATATTAGTTAATAATACATCTATTGGTCTTTTGTTTATTATTTACAAAATGTCTACAAGCTTTGGTTTTGTAGTAATGTTACTTATCGAATTGGAAAACCAGTACTACTAGTTAAAAAATAAAGTATAGACGTTTTATTTATATACTTGTTGTTATTTTAAAATCTTGTTTATTTAATTTAACTTGCGTGACCTAATTTTGATAGACTTTAACTCGGTATACTCTCATGATTTTAATGCTGTAAAAGCAAAGATCGATAATTTAAAAAATGCAAATATTGATCCTGTATCAAATGTATGCTGTTATCGTTTAATAATATTTACACTAATGACTTTTTATTTTTACATGCATTATATATATATGAGTCATTCTTTCTCAACGAATGACCCCCTACAAGCCAAAATTGGTTTGGCCCAATAAAGGTCTATAGGTGGTCAATCGAAAGGTCTTGAAGTCTATTTTCAAAATCCGAGTGGCGTTTTTATCAAAACATCATGGCCGATAAAATATGACCGCCAAAACTACGTGACCTAAAAACGCCACTCGGATTTTGAAAGTAGACTTCAAGACCTTTTGATTGACCACCTTTATTGGGCCAAACCAATTTTGGCTTGTATGGGGTCATTCGGGGAGAAAGGATGACTCATATATATATAATTAATAAAAAATACATTTACAACTTATATTTAAATGGTTGCAAAATTATTTACAAGGTAATTGGTTAAAAAAAGGACAATGGTAACGATATATTTTAATATTTCTTGAATGATAAATATTAGTAAACCATATAAACGTATAGATTACAAAGTAAGACAATACTTTCCAAAATGAATCAGCTGTCTAGACCAAAGGGAAACTGAGATATACCTTGCTAAGGTTTGGAAATTAACATGCTTAGTATATCTATAGACCTACGTTGTCTGGCGGTACTTGGAATCTTCTACTTATCTTATGCACTATTGAAATAATAACCTTTGTTAACCTTTGTTAATTTTTGAACTTTAACAAGACGTATCTCAGTTTATCAGTTCCTAATCTATATAATCGTAAAGCTTATTGACGCTTCCCATTGAACTGAATTATCTATATCAGTGGGCATAATTTTATTTCTTTTATTTATTTATTTTCATGCCAATTTCTAATTTAAACCCCAATCAATTTTAATTTTCTTCATTATTCTCCACAACGACTTATTCATCCCTTACAAAAAGGTTCAAACTAGAAAAAGCGTACAAAATGCTTTGTTAATCTGTTCTGTAAAACAAGAACTTTTATATAATATGCGTACTGTGTTCTCACGCCGCTGCCGCAGAGGCAATCGTTTTACTGCGCTTGAATTATGATTTTATGAAGCCGATAATATGCATACGTATTTAGATAAATGAAAAAAGAAAGCAAAAAAGAAAGATATATATTTACTTTATAAGTACACAAAAATACAAAATGAAGCATGTAGGGGACCGAAAGCAGGAGCAATGGCAAGTGATTCACTGAAAGGAAACATGAAGTTAAAATTATATAATATACTCCACAATTTATTTATTAAACTATATAAACAAAATTCAATTCATAATTCAAGCTAAAACTTTTTTAACAGAGGACGGAATTATGAATAGATTAGAAGTAGTCACAGTTTATATACATATATTTATAGTCGTACAAGATAGTAGATTATGTTTAAGTGTGGTCAGACATTGTGAACATAGAATGCAGTTCAGCTGATTTGCCATCTTTGAAAGGGCATTTTCTCCATTTTCCTAAGACTTGGAAAGCATATTCTTTTTTGAAAACTGATCCTTTCTTCGTATAAAGTCTTAATATTTAACAGATATCTGTTTAATTAAGCTGTGTATAATATTTTTTTTTAAATGTGAATTTTTTAGACTTCTTCCTCTTATTTACTTTTATTCGACTTAACCCACATAATTACGATACCCTCGTAAGACAAAACATAATCATACAAATAACATTTAAGATGACTTTAAAAAATGTTCCAGTGCAGTCGCAAGAATTGTACGACACTGAGAAATCTTCTGTAATAAGACATAATGCTGAGTCAAGTAAACGTTAGTCCACCGAAAGCTATGCGGGCAGTGCCGTTCTCCGACAGTCTATATACTTACGATTGTAACTTCTGTTTTGGTCAGCGACAAAATTTTCTTCCTACTTATTGAAGGTGATGCATACAAACTTTTTCCTGATTCAGCTTTTAAAATTCAATTACATTTTCCGATTCGAGAATTTTAACTTTATAAAGATATGGTACAACTCGTTTATATTTTATCAGTAAATGTAAAAACTAGAAATAGGAGCGACATTTTTAACTTCACGAAGTTGAGTTTGGGATTCAAGACATTATTATTGTTTACAGTTTAAGTTATTTGCTTAAATGTTTGTAATTGCAAAAATACTTACATGCAGTTACGAGATTAAAAGTTATTTACTCTAATAAGTATCAATTATTTAATTATCGGTTAAATCAAGTAACAATTTAATTAGTTACATGATTTCAATTAAATAAAAATGTTAGTTAGATGTACACTTAATAGCCACATAAGTGGAAATTTATTTGCGTAAGGCATATCGAATTTCTGCGAACAGTGAGGTAATTAACTCGATAATTAATAGCAATAATTGCGCACGAAATATATGCGACTTAGTGCTTTTATAATAGAACTTATACAATTAATACTTTACTATGTATTTACTGAAATTCGAATTTTGAAATAGTGTAATTGTTTTGTTTATAGCTTTTAATTAGAGGGCTTTGAAATATTAACCTCCATTCGGAGCGTTTTGAATTTCACAAGGACAGTAAAACGCAGCCCGCGGATGTAACGAATATTAATCTATTAGTCAAACGGGGTAAAGCTGCAATATGTTATGATTTTGTTTATTTAACGGAAAGAGCTGTGTTTAATAGACATAGTAATGTATGTTTATTACTATGCTTTAAATTTGTTACTGCACAATAATTATATTTGAAATAATTTTGGTTAATCGTTTGATAGTTACCACTCAACATGGATTGCTTATTAAACATATGTCCGAGCCCTGGTAGAAAATTGACGGATTTGCCTGGTGAAGAATTTAATTTTTAGCCAGTTCAATAAGCGAAAAACCTACTAAGAATCAACTCTCAAATTCTCAATGCACATTCCCACACATAGATATATAAGTGTCTACATAAAGATACGGTATATTTGCACACATAAAATTATTGTGTTTAAAACCTTATAGTATTATAAAATAAAATAAAGCCACTGCATTTACTCAGATTCACGTACGATCCTTGGTAGATCTGCACGTCCTAAAGTCATATGGTCATATCGATGCGCAACGCAGTAGGCAACACAGGCACTACTTTTGCTTTAGCGGATTTTTAGCCAGAACGCTAAATACAAATTAGTTTGAAAAAAATTGGCTAATAACTCGGTAAAAACTCGGTAAAAAACAGGATATTGTTATTAAAACAAGTATTTTTTAATCTACAAATACTTTAAAAAACAACTTATAAAAACGGAATACCGCTCATTTCAATATTCCATTTTTGATGTTGAACAAAATATTAAAAAGCGCATTCTTTAGAAAAAAAAATTCCTTGCCGTACCGAAAATTACGCAAGTGCTCTAAAGTACAGATAATCGCAGGTACACTTGTTCAGCACGCAAACAGTCGAGGAAATTAGAGTGCGCATAAAAGTGTCACACATACAGCGCACTTTTCTATATAAAAGACTATCGACTTTGCTCTACAGGCGGATTTAGCAAAGGCACGCGCGTGCGCCGAGACACTTAATTTTGTGTCTCGTTAGACGAAAACTCAAAATGACATCACGTAACTGGGCCGAGTGCCAGTTTTACTCGCTTCTCATTTCATACCACTTACCTAGAATTTCGTGTGCACTGCGGGCTTTATCCTCCTCCTTTCTTTTCAACATTTTCATCGATTCTATACTATCCTCTTTCTTTGGCTTCCACTTATACATATATATATATATACACTTTGTTCCCTTCACTCCTCGGTTTCTCTTTGCGCACCGCTACCCACTTCTGTTCGATGTTGATTCATCTTTACATTATTATTTGCATTTCTCTTGTTTCGTAAATATGAATTTGCTTTGTGCTGCTAGAGCTGCTCTTCCCTATTTTCTCGTGATAAGATCAGAATGGGTCACATCACTTTTCGGAGCTACACAAATCTACATAAATGTGGCTCTAGATATGTACGTACACATTTGCTGGAACAAGAAATATCATTGTTCCTGAAGTTCAAATCCAATCGTCGGTTGCGCTATTGCTGCTGCTCTTGATGACTAAAATGCATTTCTTGATATATTACTGTTTGTCTAATGCACTCGACATGCATCTCTTCCAGAAAATTATTAAGAGATCTCAATGAAATAGACTACCTTTATTTTTTTATATACGAGTACTTATATGTCTGTAAACTATTTAGAAATTAAATTAATTTGTTGAACATTTTTTATTCGGAAATTCTATTATAAAAAATGCTAATTGATAATTCTTATTTCGAAATAAAAACATTAAAAAGTCATCATTTTTAAATATAATTTAAATATATTAGCATTAATAGCAAGATAAACAAATTTAACTACTTTCTAGCTAGTTCTATATATAAATTACATTACAAGCTTAAATAATTGCATATTAGATAAAAATAAATTTCTTGAAAATTACTGTGAGCATGTAACATTTTTTATTTTTATTTGATAACAACTACGTCTCTAAAGGCAGTCATGAAACTTTTTCGATCATCGTCAAAGAAATGACTTGCACTCAATAAACTAAAGGTTTAAAATACTTTATAAGCTCCTTGTAGACAGCTTTGAAAAAGTAAATATATTCGATGACTCTTCTACATTTTGCACGCGACAGTTTGGTTTAACGAGATTAAAAAACTAATGCAACGAAAAATTAAAGTAAATTTTTTTTTATACCTTTAATTTTATTTATGAAAACTTTATTATACCTACCTATTAATTTTATAAATTTAACTCTACTGAAAAGATAACATCATTTTTCAAGAAAGCTTTGCCTTCATTTTATGATTAAAATACTAACTTCAATTTCTCGGCTGACCCTTGGATAATTTATGAGGTTAAAATTAATGCATATTTTTACATAACTGTGTTTCACACTAAATCACAAAAAACAGAGCCATAGTATAAATGCAAGTATTTTAGAACTAAAATACGCTACTCATTATATTTGCGTATTTGTGAAATAATAAATCATATTTTGAGGATTTCAGTCACTTCGAAATTAAATCTGGTGTTTTCTGACGTATGATAGGCTACTTCCAGATTGATATCACGACTTCCTATTTGATTTTATTACTTCCTGCTTAGATTGGACCACTTATGGTTTCATTTCATTACTTCCGGTTCATTTCCGGTCACTTCTGCTTCTATTCCGGTCACTTTCAGCTTAATTTCAGTCAACTACAGTCACTTCTGGTTCAATTCCTGATCAAATCCGGTTTATTTTATAGTAGGGATGAGTTAGGAGTGAATTAGGGGTAAAGTAAGCATCAGGTAGGGTTGACTTGACTATGCGAATTATGAAAATATTAAAGTATTTTAAGTCTATAATTCGTAAATCATTTGATAGTTATTTATTCAGTATATGAAAAGGAGCAAAGTTTAGTTTTTGTTCAATATTTATGTAATCAAACCCTCACTTGACTCGTCTGATATCCCATTGTACTTATTATACATGCAGAATGGTCATAATGAAATTGGTCATAGCCCTATCAATAATGACACTTTTTCATTTATGTCTGTCATATAAACTATAAATAGAATTTTGATGAAACGTTATAAATAGTGCGCTTGTCAAATAAAACGGTTGACTTGAATTGAAATATTCAATTAGAACACAAAAATATACATATTACAACTTTCTCACTAGAAGTATATTATAAAGATATTTTTCATTTATTAATATGTGTCATTTGAATTTGACATTTCTTTTATTCATAAATATATGCCATTTTAAACCTTAAACTATCATTAATTTAAAATCGTAAGTATTTTTTCAAAATATTGGTAGAACCATTATTAAAAAATGTCAATACTCGATTAACTTTTTTTAAGTGAACATTGATCTTACCTATTTATATAAGAGTAATTTTATATTTTTTTGTAGAAAGTACTCTCAAATAAAGTTAAAATTAAAATTGCATATAAATTTTCTTTGAATCAATTAATATCTTAAATTATAGCCGCTTCCGATTTGCATCAGCATTATTAAAAGAAATTGATTATATTTTAGTTTTAGGGCTCCTGAACTATTTGGGAACTTTTGAAGTTTACGATTCAGCTCCAAACTTTTAAGCGATTAGCTATGCACTTATATATATAGTCTATAATATATGGTATTAGCTGCAGTGAAACTTTTCGCTTGTGTCATTAGCTAGTGCTGATGACTAAACGTAACATCAACTTATAAGGTTTCGAAATGATTCAACTGCATAAAATAGTTAAGCATAATGATCTTGTACATCCTTATGGTTAAAATACATTCAATAAAATGAAGTTTTAAATTGCATATATAATGTGAAAATCACTAATCAAGCAATCTCACTTGATGAAATTTTACCTTCAGTAGTAGCTTTAATATTTATTATTATTATAGTACTATTCATTGTAATTATTCGGTATTAGACTACTTCGAAAATTGATAATAATGTCAATATACATAGGTGAACATTAGGCAACATGTATTAAACATTTGTTAATGTATTAAACAATGCATAAAGATTTATAATTATTCTGTAGAAGTAGGTATCGAGACATTTTAATTTTCAATCGCATAACTTTTAAAGCATCCAATGATGTGCGATAATGGTAACCTATAATTATTTTTATAGTTACAATTATTATTTTATGTAATTGAGATTAATAATAACGTTATAACGGAGTTAAGGGGAAGCAGTAGCGATAAACGAGCTTTTTCTTTCACTGATATCTTTTTCTATTTACAAAGCAAATTAATATTTGGACTTGAGCGGCGTAGTGCTCGATACAACGAATCATCCTGTGCTTGCTGAAGTCGATCTAATTTGTCGTTTTTCCTATTAATTGGAACCAGTAAGACGCGTTTACGCATTGACAGCTAACCTCAAAATTACGATTATATCTACATGTGTTTATAACTTTTAATATTTATTATTTTGCGAAATATCTGGACTTGACCGGCGTAGTACTCGTTGCTATTAATCATTTTGTGCAAGATGGGGCTTATGTGATTTATCGTTTTTTAAATTAACTGGAACATAGAAATAGATCGAACAGCCTGAGGAGGGGGGACGCT
>UELU01102048.1:0-20653 GCA_900490025.1 Megastigmus dorsalis | reverse complement strand
TATATATATAATAAAAATATATTTTAAATTAAAAAGAGACAAAACTATTTTTTTTAAATAATCATAAATTGATCACGTACCAGTGGGATTGTAATGGACGGTAGATGCAATAAGTTTTGATGAATTTTTCGGCTGCTGAGAGACCCAATGGATGCGCAGTAGCAGAGGCTGTTCAGGTTCGCACCTCGTTATTATTGGAGGTTTGGGACTCAACGCCGATGCGTTTATGTATAGTCGTCCAGCAGACCAAATCTCACCAACTTTATTAGATGCGATGCATTGATATATTCCTGTGTCTGATGGGATGGTCGAAGAAATCGCTAGCTCCACTTTGTTGTCGTCTTTAACGTAAAGCGTCATCCGTCCTACAATTTTATTTTAAGTTTTAAAATATGCACATTGAGGAAATATTTGTCATTTAAGTTTGTTAAATAATAAATTTTTAGTAACGTTTTGGATAATACCAAAATACTTAATATGTTTACATAAACAATTTTATGTAGGTAATTAATTTTGAGTGGTACGTATACACATATTAATTAAGTTTTTATTAATTCATTTCTTAAAATGAGCTTTTTAATTGAACTAGAGTCATTCAACAATGAAAGCGCGATTAGTTTTGATCAAATTTTAAGTATATAGATACATAAATAATATTAGTTATTCATTACTATGCTTATTACTGCAATAATGATGTTAATTTTTTTAGTCTGCCTAAGGTTTAGGAAAAGACATTCTGTAGATAATTCAAAACAGTCAATCCGATTCTGACCTCAGCATTTACAATTGAAGTTAGGTTGTAAACTTTATATTGTAGAATAGTATTATTGTTATTTATCATAAAAAAAACTAAGTGTCGGTTTGTTTTTCAATTAAGATGTAACATATTCCATTCGATATTTAATTTTTTCGTTAAGACAATAAATTGAACATTCATAAAAACTTTTCATATTTAAGAAATATGAATATAAAAAATATCGAGTCATGTATTAAACTTTACTGAGTATATCAATTTTGAAAGATAATGTTTAGTGCCTAGGAGGTCTAGTCTTATGGCTTCTTACCATTATTAACGATAGGCTCAGCGTCTTTAAGCCAGTAAATTTTGGGTCTAGGAAATCCTTTAACTTGACATACAAATCTTGCTGTTCTACCATTTGGGCAAATTAGATTTGGTACAAGTTTTTTAACGAATCTAGGTGGTTCATGAACTTCTACTATTATTGACTGTAAATTGAAAAATAAATTTGTAGTAACATTTAAAATATGTTTGCCATATATTAAAACGTTCTAAACTCACCTGTGCTTCAGTAGAATTCCTTGGAGTTACAACGGAACACATGTACTGTCCTGAATCCGCGGCAGAGATACTTTTCAGATCAAGAATACTGCAGCCTGTAGTCGAATTCTGAAGCGATCGACCAGTTTTTAACATGGTTTCTGTAACAAGCGAAATTTACTCTTATAAAATAAATACAAAGATCTAACGAAATATCGTTAAACGATTCAAACAACATTTCTTCCAATAGAAAAAAAAATTCAATAAGTTAAGTTGAACAATTTAAATTAGTTTTTTTCGCAAGACACTTGTAGGATGTAATAATTCTTTTAATTTATAGGGAAATTAATGGTAGATAGTAAAAAAGTTACTCACTTTCGTGTCAATTTATGTCAATTACTAGCTTGTACAAATAAAACTGAAATTTAATAAATTTGATAGATGGAAAAAAATATGATAGTAATATATTAATACAAATTATAAGATTTAATGAACATTTGGAAGTAATAATTTTATACTTCTATTTCGATCTGACATTAATTTATTTTCGTGTTTACGTGAAGAACAGAAAAACGAATACCATCATATTCTGGCAGATAGTGCCACATAGTCATCGGAATCGGATAACCAGAAGCTGCGCACACCATTCGGACATCCGTACCGAGTAAATGAGTACGATTGAAGGTACTTTGCGGAAATAATACGACACTTGTAGGAAGATTGGTATTTTCTTTTCTTGGTTCGACATTGATTAAAATCTCGTCACTCTTTCTCGTCTCATTTAAATATGCATTGGTCGCTATACACCTATTTATCAATGAATTAAGTCTATATTATTAGTTTATCTCATCCATTCGCATAGTGTATTTTTTGAAATATTAATGCTTTATCTACCAGTATGGACCATCGTCAGTAACTTCGACTGCCTTTATGTAAAGAGTATCAGGTGGTATAAATACATATCTGAAACACAAAATTAAACGAATAATTTTTATAACATCAAATTTTAAATTTTATTATTCTAATCTGGACTCCAAAATAGTATAATAGCAGATTCTAGCATTCAACGTACTTTGTTTCATTAACATCTAGAGGTATAACTGTGCCATTATGTATCCATGTAATATTTGGCGGAAATGGTACACTGTGAATGGAACAAGACAATTTCAACATTTCCCCTTCCAATATCGAATGATCGTCTTCCGGGTCCATTCTGAATTTCTTACCAAGTTCTGAAAAAACAAAAAAAAATTGTTAATCAAGTTTCTAGCAAATAGAGAATTTCATATAGACGGACATTTTAGCATTACCAGGATAAAATACAGTGGATGGCACTGATCGTACAGATCCATTATAAGTTCGGGCGATGCAGCGGTACTCGTGCTTTTCCACCTGACCAATCTCTTCGTATCTCAGTCTATCGTCCTCGTTTTCTTGCTGCACTTTTGGCTTTTTCTCCTGCACAGCACAGAGAGAAGAATATTAAGTTTATCAAGTCACTGATATCGTGTAATGGCTCATAAGCGCTAAACACTTCCTCTTACTGTGACCAAGTTCAAGTGTATGTATGCGACTATTGCACGTACGATGTGTTATTCAATTACAGCTTCGGTATACTAAATTCAATCTTTACAATTTAAAAAATTTCGAATAACTTTCCATCTGTAAAATATGCACATACTTTCTCACGATTTAACGAGAGCTTAACAGCAACCTAGCCAACTTCATGGGTAGAATCCAAAACATTTACGTTTACGCGCTCTAGTACAGCCGTTAAGTTTTTTATTTCACATCGAGCCCACGGCAACGAATAAAATTTAAATACGCTTTAGATAGAACGATTAATTTTCGTATAACAATTTAGAATTACCATTACTTTTGATAATTTTCATTGCTGTGGTCATTGTTTCTTCAGATCTCACACATAAAATGATGTTGAATGAATGTTTCGTATGTTTTATCATTTAGATATACTATGTAGTAAGACGCGAATATGTAGGCGTTATATGTACGTCAACGTTCCGCGCGAATTCCTTTGTAAACGTCTAAACATTCTGCGCTTATCGTTCACATCGGCCGCCCGTTTGTCATCCTAATCAAAACATAACAGCTATTTATGAATTATTCTCTCCCCGTCGCGTCTCATCACCATGAAAAAAAGCAAGCCAACTCCGCCATTCATTTCCTCTCCATTTCTCGAATATGTCGAGATCTTTCGAGACTACATATACAAGTCAATGAGAAATCCATTGGTCCCAGAGATCAGATGCGTTCTCACCTTGTACAAGAGCCGCAGTGATCCGTTGTCGTCGATGCTGCAAGGGATGTCCCCGCAAGGCAGCACCTTACGACCGTCGTACAGCCACTCGATCTCGACGACTCGGCCGGCCGTCACGCGACACGTGAGCGTGAGACCCTCACGGCCCAGGATAACGTCGCCGCTCGGCTTGACCTGCACCCACATCTCGCTGGGGTTCTGATTACCCGGGCCCCAGATCGACGTATCATAGTCAATTCCTTTGTTGCCATTCTTGCCGCCGCTGCCACTGCCACTGCCACTGCCGACGCCATTGACACGCACACCTGCGAACGGATCAACTGTTAAAAGAGAGCGAAAAACAAGCATTATTCTAACACTGCGATTTGTGCAATTACAGCTTTTCATTTTAGTATCTTTTCGTTCTCCAAGGTGCTAACGCTCGAATCTGAAATAATAGCGATGCTTCAAAAAGATTAACTTCTAAGTGCGGAAGCGAAGGATATAATTATCAATTTACTATTTGAAAATATTTTCTTCTTCTCAACAAGTCCGAGAAAAATAAAGTGTTATACACTAATAATTTATGAGAAAAAAAGTCTATAATTAAAAAAATAAAATTATAAGGTATCATTAAAAAATAAAATAAAATTCAGAGTATTGGAATATCATGTTTACGCAGCGTGGGTTTGGTACATGGGAGGTGTGACTTTGTAACGATTTTTTCTTTTCACTTTGCCGTTGAATTTGTTTGATTTTCTATTCTAATCTTGAACCTTTCAAAGCCTGACAAGCTAATCCGCCTTAACCATTGAATTTCAAACATGTAAAAACTGAACCGAGAAATTTTGAGTTCTGAAAAGAAAAATCTCGCCCACCATTATGGCTTAATTACAGCATCGCACTTTTTCCACTCATTCATTCTTTCGTGATCCCAAATCCTATATATATATATATATATACAATCATACCCCAACTCCGCCGCAAAGAAACTTTCCAAACTATTCAGCGCAAATATATAGGAAGCAAACTAAGTAGAAGAAGGAAGAAGCAGAAAGGAAGCGCCGAAAAGCATAATAGCCGAGAGAGAGAGAGAGAGAGAGATCAAAGAAGCAGGAGGAGAGAAGCGAAGGAGAGAAGAGGAAAAAGAGAAGAAATCCACAGAGCAGCAACGGCAGCAGCGGTGGTGGTGGTGTTGGTGGTGGTGTTGGCGGTGGTGTTGGCGGTGGCGGCGGTGGCGGCACAGAAGCGAGAAAGAGAGTCCATCAAACTGCCATTTCTCTCGCGTAATTGGCGCTGTCACGCACTTTTTCATCGCCACGAGCGACCGTCAACGCTATTGACATAACGCGCCGCTTCATTCGCGCGCGCGCATGCACCTCGTCAACCATAGCGACTATGACGTTCCTATACAGATATAGTGTATACATAGTCTCGAGCTCGCGTGCATGCATGTGCAGCGCATGCTACGGAGGAAGAATAGAAGGTGAGCGAGAGAGAGAGAAAGAGAGATGGAAGCTGCGAGGAAGAGTTATGCGGTAATGATAAATTGACGAGAGTAAACGGGCGGTGAGTTGCTTGTAATTGGCAGAGAGGCAGTAGTAGGAAATTTTCTGATGTAAGATGCCAAGCTGCACGGAGAGAGATGAAGAAAACATTTTTCGTTATGTATATATGTGTGTGTACGAGAGTTTGAAGGTTTCTTTATGAATGAGGTATACTTATATAGAGGAGCGGCTCTCGAGCTGCGTATATTTTTTTTGCGAATTCGCACGTTGACGCGGGTAAATATATATATACGTTTGGGATCTTTCGTTCCGTCTAATTCTTACGGCTGACCGTGAGTTGATTTGTATGCGACCGTGAAGTATTAGTCATACTCGAAAGCTAACGGTTACATTAGGCAAGTATATATTTTGACATTGAATTATCGTAATAGAATTTGATTTCGATGAAAATAGTTTGCAAGGTGAAATATAAACTTTATAGCTGTATCGTCAAAATGGTCAATATTGAAATTTTCTGTGAAAAATTGTCGAAGTAAAATGTTCCTTAATGCAGCGTTTCGCGAATTAATACGTTTTATAAGAGGACGTGTACATGAAACGGAGAGTTCGTTGACCTCTCGGGGGGAGGGGGGGGGGGGGGGGGGGGCGGTTCGCTCGAATCAGTTCTCTATGTTTCGTACAATACACGAAGCTTTCCACGTATATCAAATGTATTTTTCTTTTTAAAACTTTATTTTCTCTGTGCACTTATCGGTTCTAACGATTCTTTAATCTTGCAATTTGACAGAATTTCGAGACAGAATTTAATATAAAAAAATTGACTTATAAGAACAGAAAATATTAACTTTATTAATATTGTATAAAAAACTTTATAAACTTTATAGATTACGTCCCGAAATGTTATTCATTATACTTTTCAAACATCATTCAAAAATGTAATTCAATCTCACTAAATTCACATTATATACGATAATACAATTCTGCAAAAAAAAAAAGCAAATCAAACTTTAATTTCGTACACGTTAGTGATTGAACTTAAATATAGATTCGAAATCCGCCCTTGAATCAAAGTTAACAAACATCCGAACGACAGCCCTTCGGGAAAATAAAAAGCAACACTCATCATCATCATCATCATCATCATCATGCCAATGAAGTCCCTCAACGACTAATTTTCCATGCACGGAAATTAAAAAAAAAGCCCAGAAAACAAGCTTGTTTTGAATCGAGGGAGCAGCTCTCCGCAGCAGCATGTATACTTACTCGTGTGTGCGCGAGGCCTAAGAGCGAGATAGAACGAGTGTGAGAGAGCGAGAGAATACACACGAGGGAGGGAAAATGCTCTTCCCAGGCTCTTGCCCTCTTGCCTAGGCAATAGATATATATACACCTGTGAGTTGTGTACACGCGGGTGGTGCACCTTATACACACACAGACACACGCTTGCGCGTGGGAGAGAGAGAAAGAGATAGAGAGCGCGAGGGGAACCGGCAAAAAATACACACTCCCGTAACGTCCGATCGATCGGCCACCTCTCTCTCATCTATCCATCTCGCTCGCGCACACGCCGAAAGGAAAACAATCGCGTATATACACGTATATATACGTACGTGCGTGCGCGGAAGGCACGCGGCGCAAAATCGCGAGGATTTACCATACAGTCACGATGAGCAACTGAGTATAGTATTTCGTGTATTTGTAGGTTATATGTGAATATTTACAGCCTTTTTCACTCTGCGAGGAAATGGAGTGACATATATATACATAGGTATACGCTGACCGGCTTTTGTTACATCACGAATCAAATTCTATTTGATTCGAACAAATGGCGCTTCACTGCGCTAGGAATTCGTGTATAGTGGGTGGGAGGAGGGGAGGGAGGAGAGAGAGAGAGAGAGAGAGAGAGAGAGAGAAGCACACGGGGAGATTCCTGACTCCGAGAGATAGGTTATTGACCTTGCCTTGCGATAGTAATCGATTTCCCATGGAGGTTATTGTGATGGTAACAATTTGTAATCGCGCGCGCGAGGCGTACATTCTCGCTTTTTACGAGAGATGCTCTCTACTGCTATTTCAACTATTGGTTTATCTGATGATAGATAGAAGCGAAGAGCAGGCTTTTGAATTTATTTTATTGTTCTGCAACCAATGTGAACTATTGAAAATGGTGAGAAAAATCTCAGTATGCGGTACAGAGGAGTTTGGTGTATTGAGTTGAACAGTTATATGCTCACGTAATTTAATAGGGTATACGAATATTGAACATGAATCGTAATGCTCGTAATTTTAAATTCGGTTTCCCAAAACTTGTACATAACTATTAACAGAGAACTTTGCACCAAATATAAATATAAATTAAATATAAGTAGTGTCTAAATTAGTATTTAAATTAATACTTAAATACGACTGTAATCAGTCAATAATAATAGCTATTCACAATGTAAGTACATATAATATTTATAAAAGTTCTGAGTTCCAAAGCAGATCTTTTTTATTCAAATTAATCATAATTTTGGTAATGTACAAGTTAGTAAAAATTAATAAAATATTAAAGCGTAGGTAATACAATCAATACGTGAAAAAACATTTTAGACTGCTTTGCACAAATAGCGCAACTGATCATTCGATCTGAAAAGTTATTGAAACAGCAGATTGGCAAATGTATTTATTAAATAAATCTGATTAAGATTAAGACCATTATTACTTTCGCTCTTTTCAAGAAAGCTCGCAACCGTCCAAATCCAGACTCGCAATCAACTTACACGTTTCTTGTTCCTTCCATGCCTACAGCGAACTCTCACACAACGTTTACACTCTCGCACCGCAAAAGCTGAATGCAAAATCTTAAAGACAGCGATAAAGCAAAAAAAAAAAGAAAGATGAGAAAGAAGAGTGTCACCATTGATATTAAACGCCCCGTACGTGCGTTTAAAACAGATGTATACACGTGCAGGTATAATATACACCCGGGCTCTGCAATATAATGACGTTGAAGGGAGAAAGAGAGAAAGAGAGAGAAGCAAATGTCGCGCGGTTGTTACACGGCGCGCTGCACTTTGTATAAACATGCTGCGAGGGGGAGAGAGGAGAAGTGCATTATACACGTGTGTGCAGGCGCGGATCGTCGTAAAAGCCAAACAAAAACACAAGTCGACGCGCGCGGCTAGCCTCTCTCTCTCTCTCTCTCTCTTTCTCTCGCGTGCGCACGTTGCGTTTATTACTATAGCCTATGGCTCTCTTTCTCTGTGTAAGTGTGTATACGGACGATGTAAATTACAGAGGATTAGAGCGCTGGAATGCGCATAGCCGAGTTCAAGTACATAGCGTATAGTATCTATGGGAAAAATGCGAGATTATCCGTGTAGAAGGATACATATTGTGCTTCGATTGGAGAGATATAAGTATATAATATATATATATATAAGGTATTGCTCCGATTTCACGTTGTTGATATTTCGCGAGGGTATGCGTATGTTCAAGTTCAACAGTGCCAAGGTTGCTTGGACGGTTGCCGTTACAATATATTATGGAGAATTTAAATTAGAGAAGACAGGAAGCGCGAGCGTTCGATCTGGATTTAACTGAATTCGAAATTTTCGTGATGTACGATTTTTTGTAAAACATTTTGGAAAACTTTTTTTTTTGCATTGCTATGAACAAACGTTTAATAAGAAAATTGTGTATGAAAATTGACATTTATCTGCATACTTTAATTGTAATTTATATATAATTTAAATCGTTTAAAAAAAAACAATATTTTTCGTAATAAATCTGGCACTTCCAACAACAAATATTACTGCACAGGTCTTTACTCTATATAAATTAATACACACTAATTACATGATGATGTAACATTCACGAAAGTTGTAAACAATTCGAAATACATACTCGTTTTCAGTCAAATTGCTGACTTCTCTCGCGTGCTAAAATACCGCGCAGCAAACTCTCCCTGTATATATACACACACAAAAACGAAAAGAAAAGAGCACAACTCGTATAAGTAGATAAAGTCAGAAAAAACGGGTACACCATAATCAACTGTACCGTGCGAAAAACCGACGTGCTTTCACTCCACGCGCACATATATACAAGCCCTACATGTGCATATATATACACGCACCAAATACATATATATATATATTTGTACAAGCATGATACACGTTCATGACGATCAAATCCCACATACATAAACAAAAATAAATACCAAAGCTGAAGATCAGATAATTAAAACGCTAAATCGTTTCGTACATTTAGTTCTCCAATTTTCTATTACTTACATATAGGAGCGTACAATATATAAGCTACAAGCAGGAATATATAGGCGTATATAAAGAATGAAGGAAGGAAGGAAGGAAACTTATATAGGCGGTGGTGGCGCACCATAACAAAACCACCGTGCGAAACACATTCCTTCGTTCTACAAGCGTATATTATAATCCCCCTTCCCCCTCCTTCTACAGCATAGGATAAAGTAAGCCAACCGCCTGTACAGGTCCCGATTTAAATAAAAAGAAATAGACGGTAGAAAACGTGCGGGACTGGATCGAAAATCTGAGCATAAAAAAGATAAAGCGAAAGCAAAAACGAAACTATATACTATATGTATGTATATATATGTGTGTGTGTACGCACCTGCGGGACAGACAGGCCTGAGGACTTCCGTAAATAAGATGCCGAGCAGGAGCACTCGTGCCGCCATAAATACGAGTTCATTCGGCCGCGGCCCAGCTGAGGTGACGCCGCCGAAGTACACAGCCACACTTCACGGAATCAGTCTGACGACTGCTCGATGATCCTCGCTTCCTCGTCACTGTCGTCGATCCTTCTTCTCCTGGGTCTATCTGTATGCATATATGTAACATGTGTGTTATATATAGGCAGTACCGCGAGATCAGTATACTGCCGCACGCGTTTGTTGGGCGAATCTCGACGGCGAGGCGCCGCGGACGCGGAAGAGGACGACTGTGCGAGCTGCTGCCGCTGCTCCTCGCGCTGCGATTATTCCCAGCCGCATGTTCGCGGCGCGCGCACACTCAGCACACTATAGCACACGAGCAGGGGGAAAAGAAAGTGTGTGTGTGTGTGTGTGTGTGTATGTGCCGAATGTGTGTATACTGTATGCGCGCGCGAGGAGAAGGAAAAAAAGACGACCCGCTCTTTCGGTACGTTACATGAATGAAAGGAGGAAGGTGGTGCACGGCGCTAGTACAGTGTCTGCTTCTCTTTTTTCTTTTTCGTCATCTCGCGTTTCCTGTTCTTTCTCTCTCTCACTCTCTGTCTGCTCCTTCGCGAGCGTATTACTCTAGTCACTGTTCTCGCATTGTCGCCGCTTCGTGGACTTCGCGCAATCGACGATGGAAAATATGTAGTTTTTTTCGTGCATGTGTTCCGCGAGCACGTACATCATACATGTAGGAAGAGAGTGAGAGAGAAATAGAGACAGAGAGAAATTCTCTGGTCGGTGAAGTTCGCGGAGAATAGCAGCAGCACACACGCGCTGATCCATTTAGCGAGCTCTTGCCCCTTCCTCGTGCACATATACACAACACAGATGAGAGCCAGTTATATATATGTTTCTCTTCTCGTCTCTTTTTCTTTATCTATCCTTCTTTAAGGATCCGTTACTTGTACATATATACGTACAGGATCTAGGTGTGTATATATGTGCGTGTATTTTACGTTCTCACTTGCTAAGTTCTATCGTGCTCTTTCGGAATGCCTGTATATACCTTGGATTATCCAGTCTTTTCCACCATCGCACGAATATCGCTGAATTACAACTGAGACATGATCATTGCTCCGTTTCTTATTCAATTGTGTAACTCATAATAGCGCGCGGAAATCTGCGGCGGGGAAACATATAGTTTTTCAGTAGTAAGAGTCCGATCAGCCCGGCGCTGACATTCTAACCTCTCGCGGGGGTAGTGTGCTTTGCAAGGAGCTGCGAGTTCGCGCTTCTCCTCTCTCTCTCCTTCCAATGTTTGCATGTATATATGTATACAACCGCAGGTGGTCTTTGAACTCGCGGCTCGCGCAAACTATATACACTGCGCGCACGTTCTCTCTCTCTCTATATATATATATATATCCATATACATATATATGTATCTAACACGGGATATAATACGCCGAAAAGTACGCGATACACTACATTGGCAGTTAGTGAAAAAACAAGGTGACACCGGTGGCCAATGACAAACAATCGCACAATAGCGGGGCCAACTTACTTTTCGTCCTTGTTTTTCTCTCTGCTCTCTCTCCGCTTTTTGTTTCCGCACGATAGATGGAGAGAGAGCCGACAATGATGGTACAACGCGTATTTACTTAGCGGAAAAAACGCGCAGGCGCGCGGTCCAACGACGACTACTGGCTCTCTTCGAATACAACTCCATGCTCGCGAGAGAGGAGAGCTCGCGCGGCCAAGGGGAAGGAGAAAGAGAGAGAGCGAGCGAACATACAACCACCGCTACTGCGTTGCTCTGCTCTGTGTGCTCCGACCTTATATATATATATATGTACGCTTGCGTTGAAGATCGCACATTATTTGAAGTTCGTGTGTGCGTGCGTGAATGTAAACACGCGCCGCGCGCGGCGCGCGGAGCTGCCTCGGTGTATTGGTGCACGGGGGAATGATCGCGCTAGCATTTCCGAGCATTGCTGCTATTTTATACCTATATAGCAAGTAGCATGCTGCACGAGGCTAGGTCCGCGTTATAGGCTCTGCTGGGACGCGCACATGTATATATACACGATCGAGAACCGCTCGGGTTAAGGGTATAGGTGTGCGAACGTTCATTCGCTTTTCGCTCTGACCAATGCCGGGGTTGCCATTTAGCGCGAAACGGTGCGTGTTACGCGCATGATTTCGGATGGTCTTTTTTCCTTTGCGAGTATTTTATGGGGAATGAACCGAACGCTCTCGTTTTCTTGTTTTTTTTTTTACTTTTATTATGTATACTGTAATAAAACAAAAAAGTTGGTTCTAGCTATGAGTGCTCGCTTTAGTTTGAATTTTGCTCAAATTTTAGTTTCAAAAGTCGATTATATTGATAGGATACATTATAGCTAATAAACAATAATGTTTCTATACCTACATCCGGATAGCTTTCTTTATTTAAAAAAACGATTTTGTACCGGTCTAGAGATCTTATATATTTTAATAAAAAAATGAACAGCAATCTCAAAACTTAAATTTTTTCAATTAACTACATATAACAATTTTTCCATTTTTGTAATGTTCAACCAAATTTGATATAAATTATTATTAATGCAAATATTACAGACATACTAAAGAATCGCGATTGTTAGAACATATTATTTTCTTCGAGCTATGAAAATAATTATAATTCGTAGTTGCGTTTGATGTATACATAAGTATAGCTATACTAGCGATTCGTTATAAGTACTTATACTATTTGTGACAACTGTGGATGCGCAAACCAACACACAGTAGGATACCTATCTAGTATATATAGGATGGCGCAAAAGGACCCCGCACAAAACTTTTAGAAACGGGTTCACGGTTAAATTGACTGAAACTTTGAAATTAATTATATAGTTTTCAATGTCTTCATCAAAAGTCCCGATGGGTCCGAAGTTCGGAAATGACCAATTTCTGAGATAAGAAGGTCAAACATCTGATTTTACGTTGTAAATAATATATCTATATAAAATCCTTTAACACCTAATGTTTTAGAAACTATAATGCAGTTTTGGACGTGTTTGCGATGATTTATTTTTGTTGCTAAACCCCTCACTGAGGGTTTGAGCCTCCGAAGGAGTGAGAATCCTTATGTAGCAACCAAAATATGACTTTTCGTTCCGAATGCACTATGTTTCTATATATAAATTTCTGTTATCAAAGTGATGTTATAGATGTAATAATGCATGGACTTAGTAATCCTGAATTGTTTATTACTTTAGATGTTATATTTCTTTTTATAAGTCATCGCCTTATTGGATCATGTACACTATAGACACTAAAAAATAAACAAACAGTGTAAAAATCATATGAATGTAAAAAAACGCTGTGCAACTTACAATTTTGTACAGCCTGTACCATGTACTTGTAACATTATCACATATCTTTAAATTGCAGTTTCTTTCAAACTGTATTTTACTTCTATATCCCAAATCAATTTTAAACCCAAGTTTAAACAATTCAAACAAACACTATTTTTACTGAGCTGTCAGTTTCAATTTTTCATATATAAATGGTTAATGATCACGATTAAACAATTTTGGAAAGGATTGTTGTGCGTTAATATCCGGTATAAATGTAACTTATAATTTTTGATATTCCATCGTGTGTACAATACTTACAATGATCACAAAATTTAATTTTTCAATTGCTTTGTGAATATATCCAAAAATATAAATATTTTATACCTACCAACCTTAGTACCGTATATTTTACGCACAGCATGAAGAATTTTCAGAGATTAGTAAGGGCTCGGACAGCCAAAAGAACGAGGAATAAGAAAACAGCATTGGTTATTCTATCTATATACATAAGAAACAAGAAGAATAAGGAGGAATAACTTCCATCAAGAAAAGCCCAATATAGGTAGGATCTGAGATTATAAATATGACCTGCCGACCCTCGGCCTATCAGCGAAAAGCCTCATAGGTATCTGAGACCAACGAATATATATTCGTTGCTGAGTCCTTACACATGACCTCTCGTCCCTCAGTTTAGTCAGTTTATTTTTCACTGCGCATCAGTCTCGTTTAGTCGCATTTCACTCGATTACCGTCTCGGTCTCGTTCCGCCTCAGTTTTCCGCTGCAATCCAGTCAATCACCGTCTCAGTTGAATCTTCACTTACCGAGTAGCAATCTCAATATTTACAAGGTATGTATAATCAAATATTTGTTTAATCCTGGCATAGTAATTTTGTTGCTTTTAATTTATTTGAAGTTATCAATGCATAAAAATATTTTTTCTTACTACTTTTTTTCGTGTTTTTTTACTTATATTAAATTTCCCTCTCTGGCACTGCCACTTTTAGCAGCCGGGTGGGCAGTCTGGTAATCTCTTATACTACTTAATCTCTGTTTGCAGTTTGTATTTCTCAGAAACATATCAAAACGCCATCATTGCAGGCTTCATCGGGAATGATCGACCTAAACTTTCATATAATTAATAGCTATATAGTATAATGGTTTAAGTATATACAGTTTTACGTTTTACCAAAGTAGATTTGTTGGTTTTACGCTTTGGAGTCTGGAAAGTCCTCGGACATACACGCAAATGTATTGAAAATCAAAGTTTCTTTTTAAGAAACCATATTAATAATTTATTACCTTTATTCGTAAGTATTTATAATATTTGCCCAATATTAAATTTATGTCAATGATTTTATTATCGTGATTGAGATTTTTCAGGTTATGTTTATGAAGTTTTCGATTCAATCCGAATTTTCAGGTGTTTAGTCATTCTTTGTTTACTTGGAATCAATCTATTCAAATGAATTTTGAGCCTATTATAAAAATTAAAAAAAATATTCAAATTACGATTGATTTTTTTTTAAATAAATTCATTTCTAATTTATGCGTACATTTTAGATTAATTATTTTAATTATAATTTTACTTATTATTTATAATATAAATGTAATTTACACAACCAAAAGCTATTCCTATGGAATAGAATTTTTGAGAGTAATTAAAATAGATTTTAAGGGAATACTGCACTGCCTATTCTAAAAAATATTTAATGAGAATGAGTATTTTTTATTAGACTTTTTTTCAATTTTTCAATTAAGTGTACATTTGTCTAAAAAACAAAATTTACAATGCAAAAATTTATAATCAAGCATCATGTCTCTTTATAAATATGTATTTTTATGTCTATAGAATGGATAATATTTATATAATTTACAATCAAATACAAGCTGAAAAATGCCTATTTACAATTCGTGAAAATTGCATGCTTCAGAACATGATTTTTATTGTTTCTATATTTTATTGCAGGTAAATTGTTATTACCATAGAGATTAATCAATTATTATTAAAAATAACTTTTAAACATTTCCTAGTTTTGATTTATTTATATTATGTTTCAATCCAATAAAGACAAAGACAAAAATTATACTTCATAGGTTTTCCGTCTGTAATTGTAGTTTCAAATCAATTAAATATATTAATTTTTATTAAAAGTATACCTAGAAATTTTATTTATTAAAACAAAACTTTTTCTTTCAGAGTACAGCAATAATGGTTAATTTCGGTAATAGTACTGATAGTCAAAATAATAGTGCGAGTTCTTCAGTAACTCCACGTCATTTGTTAATTATGGAAAAGCTTAGAGCCCATGATAAAGCACGATTAAAAAATAATGAGCCTCAGCAAGCACTAGACAATACAAAAGAAAACCAAACTCTTCCTAAAGAACATTTGAAATTTCAAAAACAGTATAACACATCAACCAGTTCATCTGAAAACCGAATAGAATTAATAAAAAGATCAACATTGCAAGAAGAAGCATTTAAAATACAATGTGCAAAATTCAGATCAAAAACTTTGAATTCATTAGATAGAGCACCATCCTGTAGTTCAGATTTAGAATTATACACCACAAGACGAAATAATAATTTATGTCTGGAAGATGATAATGATGTTAAGAATACACCAATGGCAGGAGTTCTTCATCTAAAAGAACCTATTGTGAATCGCAAAAATGAAGTTATTTACTACGAAAATCGTGGCAAAATGGATCCTATGGATTGGACAATTTTGAACAAGACAGAAACTTTGTTTGCTAACAACGATTCTAATAAAGAAAATAAAAGTGAAGAATCTCATGATAGAATTGAAGATATTATACAAAATAAACCTGAACCTAGTTCAGAATTCATAAACTTTGTTAAAAATTGTTCTTCTGACAAAACAATTTATGAAGTTCAGGGCAATATAAAAAATATCCAAAATACTATTATTGATTCACCCATACTAAAATTACAAAGAATGATTAATAATAGCCGTCAAAATAATCTACGATTAAGTCAAGAAGTTAAACAAGCATTTGAACCAGCACAACCAACACTTCTGTTAATTGATCAGATTGATTCCCAGTTTAATAAATTAAAATCTGTACAGAATGTAAAATCTAAATTAAATATAATTTCAAGAGATGAAGAGACTTCTGATAGTTCAATTGATCCAATGGATTCTCCAATTAATAAATTAAAATATATACAGAATATAAAACCTAAATTAACTAAATTAAATAAAGTCATAAGAGATGAAAGGACTTCTGAAGGTTCAATTGATCAACAAAATTCATTAATTAATAAAATGAAATCCATACAGAATATAAAATCTAAATTACAGAAAAATTTAAGCGATGAAAAGTCTTCTGAAGTTTCAAATCTTAAACAGTGGCATGGTAATGAATCGAACGATTTTAAAGAATTGTGTGACTTTGAGCCAGAAGATAACATGAGTATGTTAGTAAAAACAAATGAATCCTTAAAAAATATAATGAGAAAAAAAGAAATTGACGAATATGATGATGATATGTTTAACTTTGTGAGACCTACATCAAAGCAAGAATCAACTTCTTCAAGTTTTCACTCATGTGATGAGATACATTCATTTGAATCAATTGTTTCAACCGACAGTCACAAGTTGATAAAATGTTCTACAGAAAAATCTGCTACATCCACAGACTCAGATGATACATTTTTAGAAAGAAGTAGTGAATTTGAAGATACATCTGTTTCAAGAAAATCTAATGTTTCTAAGAAATTTGAATCTTTCAGAAGAAAATTAACATCTACATCAACTGGATATTTACCAAAACCTAATCATAATAATGTTAGTGGCGAGTCCTCTGTCACGCAAAATCATGTTTGTGATGAAATTAAGACTGAGAATGGCGAATTTTTAATGAGAGAATCTATTACCAGATACTTTAAAAATTGTGATAGTGCAGGTACAGAAATAGAAGAAAATAACATTGTTGAATTGGTAAATATAAAGACTACATCAAATTGTATACCAATGCTAAAAGAACTATCAACTCGATATTTTTCAAAACAGAATGCAGAAGTTGATGAAGATACAGAGGCGCCTAAAATAATAAAAAAAGAAGAAGATTCCAATCATCAGTTGAAGTGTTCTAAACAATCAAATGCAAATATGAATGATGCAAAACTTAAAGAAGAAGCTGAATATAAAGAATGTTTGGATCTTGCTATTGAAACTACTAATATTATTAAAAATATTCCTGAGGTCAAAGAGAAAACTTATGGAGAGGCTTGTATCATAAGCATAAATCAACAAAATCATTCGTGTGAAAATAATATTGATTCAATAGATAGTGCCAGTATTGAACAGGACAGTGATTATGAAATTATATTGCATACACATACAAATAATATGGAGAATTCCGCAATAATCCACGAAATTCATTTGAATTCTGAAAAGAATTCAACAGTACACGAAGATAAAGATTCTGAACAGAGCTTAGGAGTACATGAAGATAAAGATTCTGAAAAGAACTTAGCAGTACACAAAAATAAAGATTCTGAACAGAGCTTAGCTGTACACAAAAATAAAGATTGTGAAAAGAATTTAACAGTACACAAAGATGAAAATTCTGAAAAGAATTCAGTAATACATGCAGATGAAGATTCTGAAAAGAGCATTGCAGTATGTAAAGATGAAGACTCTGAAAATAATTCAGCAGCAAAAGAAGATAAAGATTCTGAAACTAATTTTGCAGATTTTGAAGGCATAGAATCGGATGAAGAATTTGATATTGTCAATTTGGAAAAGTTTACCCCATTCACTACTCTTGTAAATAGATTGAAGAGTGTTCAAGCTCTTCAAAAAGCACATGCTACTGGTATAATGAATCCACATGATTCTGCATGCATTTTTGAGCTTGAAGAAACTAACAATCCTGAAAATAAAAGCAAATCTCTAATTACTTCAAGATCCAATGAGAGTAGTCTTGAAATCTCTGACAATAATTATTCAAGTATAAATGCAAGTGTATCTTCCAATCTCGACACAGACAATGATACAACTACCAACTCGGCAATTCCTCCAAATTTATTAAAAAATGAAAAAAATAATAATCTGACTAATGCTTACATTAATGATGATAGTTTAAATTGTAATCTTGATAATCATCATAATACACCGAAATTTAGTAGCATGGTAACCAGAAATAATGAAACGACAGAAATGTCCAGGAGAGCAAAAAGGATGACGAACGCGTTAAAACAGTATCAAAAGAATCATAAGAGCAAAGATACTGGAGAAGGAAATGAGCTGGTACAGCAGCTTGACAACGAAACGAAAGATGATAGCGTCAGAACCAGTGATTACGTGAAGCGTCGTCAGATTCTCAATGAGATAAAGAAACAGAAGCTACATTTGATGTGCAAGCCGATGACGCTAAACTCCAAATGATAAGATTGTAATGTACGTAAAATTGTAATTTTGCTAAAGATTTTTTTAATAATGAGATGCATTAGATTCTGCATTGTGAATTATACTAAATAATTCATAAATTATGTATGATTTAATTTAATCTATGATCAGCCTATTCCCCTATTTCCCCTATTTATAACATTTTGTCAGCTTTTGAACACATTTTGCTAAAATAATTAACGTAAAAATCAAAGGGAATTTTTTCATGTTAAAATATTTCACTCAAAAAATTATTATAAATATATATCTTATCAGTTCAAAAGATTTATTAAGCATAACTATTAAATGTATTCCTTTTTTCTTAACAATATTCTCTTACTCCCCTATTTTCAGAAAAATAGGGGCTGGCATATCTCTGCAATGATTATAAATTAAGAAATAGGGTATTTTACTGATTATGATATTTTGGCTGTGTTAGATAAAAATGTTGCACTAATTAACATTTAAAGTAAAATTAAATATAAGAATGACTAATATACCTTATTTTTCGGTATATGCATAACAATAAATGACATTTTTTATTATTTTAATCAATCTGCTTAATTATATGAAATTTATCAAACTACAAGAGAAATTGTAAAATATTGCTAGAAAAATAATGCACGAAAATGTCTATTCTTATTTTGTACTATATATTTTTAAATATAACGGCCGGTATCGAGCATCTGAGTAATAATATTTCTAAGCGTTGAATTAATGAATTAAGTTAAGATTAAAAATATTACTTATGTCGACTGTACTCTACTATAAACTAACAAAGATTTTTCTATTGGTCTTACAGTCTAATCAATATTCATGGGACCGATAGAGAGTTTTTTTCAATTCAAGTTAAGATTGTTTATGGATTAAGTTATGAATTAAGTTTAAGATTGTATTGGCTATATAGCTACTGCCAAAAGTAGAATTTTCAATATAAATTTGATTCTATAATTGTATAGTTACTACAATCTTAAATCAAGCATTTTAATCATTTACACTTACATTTATAATTACCTTTTAATTTATACCTTTAATACCTTTTAATTATTTTTATAAAAAATAAAGAAAAGTAGTAAGAAAAGTATTTCAGTTGTAATTAAGACTCGTTGAATAAGTTAAGAACATAGAATTAAATGAACAAATACCATAATTGTTACAATTTGTAATCCAGGATTTTTCTTTGCACAAACGGATATTGAACATGTGCTAGGATCGGAAAGATTCACCTTACCGCTTTTTAAATTTAACGGAATATATAAAGATCGAGATTAATTTTTGGAAAAAATTCTCTGTCACGACCTCGGTAATGATGTAAACATTACATGGTTTCTGTTTTATAAAATTTCATAATTCACAGAGATTTTTGGTATCGAAAATTCCATTCATAATTCAGAGCTGGAAGATGGAAGATTTTTCCAAAAATTAAACTCGAACTTCGTATATTTCAAGTGCCAAAATTGGCTAGATATGAACTTTTCCAACCCTAGCATATTCCGCTAATGAAACTTTTAATTTGACTTATAGTTTTATTTTTAAATATTTTTTGTCTAAACTAATTATTGGGACTGTGTATTATTTTTAATATTCATTTATTTTGCGTAATTGATTGAAAATTGAATCTGTGACGGTATTTAATTCTTGACTAGAATTAGTTACAGGAAAATGTAATTTGCAAAATATATTGCTTGAAAAATTGTAAAGCGTATAAAAATAAAATCATAATCATAATACAGCATAATCAAATAATAATAATAATCAGATGTAAACATCAGTGAAAAATTGATAATAAATATATTTGCATGATCCAATTTGACTAATTTATTTATCTTACCTTATATAAAATAATATAAAATATTTTGTATTGCTGCATAATAGTGATAAAGTTCCTAATTAATATCGCTAGAAATGCGTGGAATTATTGGTCGTTTAACCCATTAACGCCCAGAGGACACAATTTTGAGAGTAAAGTTTGAATTGTTGCTGTGCAATATGTGCATTGCTAAAATATTTTAAAATCATCACCCTTTATGTTTTCGAGGGTGCTCTTTTCAATGGTGGTGGTTAAAATTTCCTAAAATCACTTTTAATCATGGAAAATTGGAAAATTATCAAAAAAAAACAGAATTTTCGACTGCGATTTTTTTTTAAAACTAAAATTTCGATGCCTTATCGGTTCTGTATATGCCC